>JANHGC010009986.1:0-15291 GCA_027560395.1 Boaedon fuliginosus | reverse complement strand
ATGACGGTTGCAGCATCCCAGGGTTGTGCGATTTGTGACTTTTCCAGCAGGCTTCCAACAAGCAAAGTCAATTGGGAAAGCCAGATTTGTATCACAACCACATGATTCACTTAACTGCAGTGATTGGTTAACAACCATGGCGAAAAAGATTGTAGAATTGGGCATAATTAACTATCTTTATTAGCAACAGAAATTCTGGTCCTAGTTGTGGTCATAAGTTGAGGACTAACTATATTGTAAAGGCCTTGAGAATCAACAACACTTGAAGGAAGGGTTCACAAAATGTCACTTAGAATGGGGAAGTAAAATTAGATGAAAAAGCGTGATTGCTTCAGTTCTTAAATTTTTTGTAAAAATATTCAAAACTTCAATTTTGTATTCTTCTTCCTCAGTTCATGATTCTTTGTGTTAGTTATGATCCTTATAGAAAAACTCTGTACAACTTGACTGTCTCTTCAGGTCTAATGCAGAGATTACGGAACAGAGGGGAGAGAGATCGAGAAAGGGAACGAGAGAGAGAAATGAGGAGAAACAGTAGTGGATTGCGAACTGGTTCTCGAAGAGACAGAGACAGGTAAGTTGCCCCCCACCTAACATATCAATTTTCCTCAGAGAATTTTCTGGTGTAAATTTCTAGTAATAGGGAGCAGGACAGCACTTAAGAGCAGCTTACAGAATCAAGGATTCAAAATGTTTTAAGGAAAAACATAAACAAGAGTTTCTGCCTTGCATTGAAGTACAAACAAAAGATGGAACAGAGACCCTTTAGTAGAACAAAACCCCTATATTTTATTTTCTTCACACGGTCCCACAATTCAATGTCTTAGTCATATGCGGAACAACAATAATTTCTGATAACGTTTGTGTGTGTGTGTGTTTTAAAGGGATTTTAGGAGGCAGCTGTCCATTGATACCAGGCCTTTTCGTCCTGCATCTGAAGGAAATCCTAGCGATGATCCTGATCCTCTTCCAGCACATCGACAGGCCCTGGGCGAAAGACTTTATCCCCGTGTGCAAGCAATGCAACCTGTGAGCCTGGGTCTCTCTACTTGGGGAGGGCATCATCATTATTATTAGTATTGTTGTTGTTGTTATTTTACAAAAGATTTTAACCTGTTTTATTTGAGGGTTTTACAGTCTTTGCCTTAATTTCTCCTTTTATGTTTCATAATCTTTTTAACTGACATTGGTGTCGAACATGCTGTGATAACAAGACTTACCTTAATATGCCACAATCTGTAGCAGAATGTATTACAATTGTGCATGCATGAAAAAAGATACACATTTGTATCTTTTAATAAGTAGATCAGCATTCAATGCAAGGATAAATAAATAAATGTAGATTACATGCCTCCTCTGGGCAAGACCCAAGATTACTCCAGTACCAACCTACCTGCCATCCTTTCTTCTGAATGCCAGGTTAATTAAGTTTGAAAAAACCTCCTATTAAAATAAATTTAGCATGCATCGTGTGAATATTGTGTATCTAAGAACAGAATAGTCTGCCATTGGTAGATTTTAATTAGCATTGTGACTGTTTGTGGCATATATCGTCGGAAAAGGCTCCAGCTAGAAATCTGAAGGGAATTGTTTAATTATTGCTGCACTAAAAATCAAAAGGACTGAGAAGGACGGCTGTAAGTTGAAACTGGAAACAAGAAAGCCTAAATACAGAAGAATTGACAGATACCTAGAAAAAATCCAAGGCTGGAACAGAATTTGTTCTGAGTCTGAATCTGTTAATTTGGTTATTGGGCTGTTCTTTGTGATTGGGATAAACCCTAGAAAAATAATCCTTCCACATTTTCCATATTATTTAAATTCAAAATAAACTATATTTTACTATCTATTCCTATGTCTGGAATAGAAGTTTCCTGGAGCCAAATCCCATCCCATTTATCCCGTGGTTCTCTACCCATAATTTTAACATAGTGGGAAGCAGAGAGCAGATTTTTTTCCTGCCTATCTAGGATAATAATTAGGTAGAGGGAAAAAGTGTAAGCATTGGAAAATAAATATAAATCTATTTCTTTTCAGGCATTTGCAAGCAAGATTACAGGCATGCTATTAGAATTGTCACCTGCACAGCTGCTTTTGCTATTAGCAAGTGAAGATTCCCTTCGAGCCAGAGTGGATGAGGCTATGGAGCTCATCATTGCACATGGGAGGTAATTCAATATTAATGAGAATTGAAGTATGCTTGTGATTTCAACTATGGTAATGATTAGCTTCTGAGTTACTAAATAAGTCTAACCCTTCCATATTTATAAACAAATGACTGAAAACTCACCCCAAATTTTGGATAGATTTGCTTTTACACGCAATTTTAGATCTTTTTGATAGTGGAAGTGCTCTTTTATTCTATCATAAGACGCATGCACAGCATGCAAAAATGATGAAATATGTATTGGGACAAACTCTTCTCATTATGTATTTGGGGCCAGTGTGTAACACAATCACAGAAATGGCAGTGTTGGTTCATAATCTCTGTTTTATTGTCTTCTTGCCTTTCCCTAGCCTCTGTGTCTACTAGTTTGTGTTGTGGTGCTATGTTTAGAGATTCTAAATGGGGTTTTTGAAATTTCTGCAAGAAGTGGAGAACGCACTGTAGGGTAATTAATGCATTGATTGAAATTCAACAGAATTCAATGCATTCTATGGGGAATATGAATAGTGCAGTTTCTGCTGATTGCTGCCTTTCTGTCCTCTATCTGTAAACATATTGGCTCAATGTAATTGGTTTTTATTTTTTTTTCAAAGGGAAAATGGAGCTGACAGCATTCTAGACCTTGGCTTGTTGGATTCTTCTGATAAAGTACAAGTAAGAAACATCTGTAGACAATGCCTTTATTAATTTACTGTTTAAAGATGTCTGAAATTTCTAAAAGAGAGAAATTCATTTAGCCAAGAAGACCAGAAATCATATGCATTCCCAGAGTTACCAAATTAAATAACAACTACAGTACAACCTTGGTTCATGAACGCTCTGTTTGCGACCAAATCGGTTCATGACCTAAAAAGCCACCTGGGTTTTGAATCGGTTCACGACTCAAAGCTCGGATGGTGAACAAAAACGATGTGGAAAGGAATCTTTCCGTGCTGTTTTGCCTTCTGCGCATGTGCAGAATTGTCTGTGCATGCAGTGAGTGTCGCTTCAGAACGCCACCAAATTGGTTCACAACCGCAGTCCGGGAACGGATTGCGGTTGCAGCTGAGGTTTGACTGTATAAAAGATTATAGTCCCAAATTCCATGAAGTCATGCCTGTTGGAGTTCTGAACCAGAAACATTACACTGCAGCCATATTATTGCAACTTGCTCTTGTAACTTACAGCCTCAATTTTGTCACGGAAATTGATCGTACACCTAGTCCTTGTTTAGGATTGCCTCATCTAGGAACCATTCACATTTTGGGCAGTGATGAAAAAGTAATTTTATAATCAGTCCTCATATTTACAACCTTTGTAGATCTATAAAACAAAGGAAAACTGGAATAATCGAAATTTCACTTAGTCATTGCTTAACAATCCAGTTTCTTCTCCAATTCTTCTCTAAGATGAAAAATTGTCTCTGGGTTGATATGTAGTGAACTCATTCAGACAACATTTTTCTTCTTAGTTTAATTTCTGAGTATTTTGCATGCATCCTCTTTACAAATTACTGTTTCTTCCTTCTGTTGAATTGATAAGAGTGTACAAACCTAAACTTTTTTTGTTTTGTTTTGTTTTGCATATCTGGAAATTAATTATTAGAAAGAAATTAGACTATTCCTTTTAGTTTTTATTTGCTTGTAGAGATGACATACATAGAACTAAAGCAGAGTCTGCTAGATAACTACATAGATGTATATTATTAAATTAGCATTAGCATTTGTTTAAATCACCGTTTGAATGGTATATTTTGAATACACAGTTTGGTATTAAAGAAGTCAGTTGTTAACAGAAAAACACCAAACACTGTTTTTATTTCTGTTGTGCATTTCTTTTAAAAAGGAAAATAGAAAACGACATGGTTCTAGTCGTAGCGTTGTGGACATGGAATTAGATGATACAGATGATGGTGATGATAATGCACCACTGTTTTATCAACCTGGAAAACGTGGTTTTTATACACCGAGGCCAGGCAAAAATACTGAAGCCAGACTGAATTGCTTCAGAAATATTGGCAGGTAAAATATCCTCTAGATAAGTGAATTCTGAGAGAAAAACAATACAAAATGCATATGTGACAGTAAATGCAATAAGATTGGGATTTTCAACCAAAATTTGAAAATAATGATTCTTTTGTTTCTTAACGCTTCTATTTTGATATTGTTAGAAATTTTCTGTTAAAATATTAACTGCTTTCTACTGATTTTCAGAATCCTAGGGTTGTGCTTGCTGCAAAATGAACTATGTCCAATTACATTAAATCGACATGTAATAAAAGTTCTTCTTGGCAGAAAGGTAAGTACCGCTTAGTGATTTTAGCATAGGGCTGCATTATTTGATTTGTCTTCAGCTAAAAATTTAGGGCATTGCTGCCATGACCTCCATCCTTCTGTATAAAATGTTTATTCCCTTCCTTACTGTCAGATACTTTATCCAGAAAAGGTAAGAATATTTCAAAAAGCTCCATTCTGGGTGTAATGCGGATCTACAAATAAGATACCAAGTGATTTTTTTTGTGAGATCATTGTAGCCTGTCTCCTAGACCAATGGTGGCGAGCCTTTTTAAGGCTCCATGCCAAAAGTGCATGCGACCTCTCCCATGCTCCCTTCACCCCCACGCATGCACACGCAACATCCTCCCCCCCCCCGGTGCTTCCTCCCACCTCTCAACAGGCAGGGAAACAAACAGCAGGTAGGGAGAAGAAGGCTCCAGTGCAGCCCTGGTGTCCCCTCATGCGTGCACAATCCTTCCTGCTCTCCCCCGCTCCTGTGCATGCACACAGAGGCCCGAAAATCAGCTGGCCAGTGAGACGCACGCTCGCATGCGCAGGCAATAGAGCTGGCCGACGGCTCGCGTGCCGGGCAACATAGTTCCGTGTGCCACTTTGGGCACGTGTGCCATAGGTTCGCCATCATGGTCCTCTAAGCCAGGGGTATCTAAACTAGAGGCCCACAGGGCAGATGCACCATGCACAGGCCACGCTCACCCCAGTGCCACGAAGGAGAAAATGTGCTATATGTCACGTAATGGCAACCTAACACCATGAGTTTGACACAGTGCTCTAAGCAGAAAATTTATCAAACAGCTAAAATAAGCCATTATTTTTAAAACAAAATAATATTTTTATTCTGCTGGAGGTCACAAACTCAGATGGTCATCAGCCCAAAACAGATGTAATGAATCAGTCTGAGAACCAACCCATGCCCATATACTCTTCAACTTTTGTGCTTATATTGTGATTTATTTAACTTCTTGATCAGATAAGTGGAAATGTGCATACTCTATTGTTCTTAAAATAGATATGAGAATATTAATTGTAAAATCTTAGAAAATTCCCAACAATAAGCTTAACTGCACTACTGTACAATGAAACTTGAGTAAATTTTAATGAATACTTCTTATTTTCAGGTTAACTGGCATGATTTTGCCTTTTTTGATCCGGTTATGTATGAGAGTTTACGGCAGCTCATCCTCGCTTCCCAAAGCACAGATGCTGATGCAGTTTTTGCAGCAATGGACTTAGCTTTTGCGATAGACCTGTGCAAAGAGGAAGGTGGAGGACAGGTACGCCCAAATTCCTGTATTTAATGTAAACATCCTCAGAATCTCTTGCTTAGAGACAGTAAGCAAGACTAAGATGAATAAGTGATGGTTGTGAAGCCTTTAACAAGATTTTTAAAATGATTCTGTGTTGCGTTATTTTTCTAGGTTGAACTTATTTCCAACGGTGTAAATATACCAGTCACTCTTCAAAATGTGTATGAATATGTCCGTAAATATGCAGAACATAGAATGTTAGTAGTTGCAGAACAACCTCTACATGTAAGTGATATGAAATCATCTTGGAATCTGATGCACCTTTTCTTAGTACTGCTCTGTAATCTGTAAAGTAATACTGTGTTGAATGGATAGATACAAACTTTTAAGCCGTCCATGAAATGTCACGCTTCATAAAACTTTCAGAAAATCTGTCACAGAAATACTTCTCTTAGTATCAGCAGTATATCGGTGTGAAATTTAGAATTAGCACAGTAAATACTGTTCTTCCTCCTGATCCAGTTATGAATAAGGTGAACAAATCTGCCAATTTCCCATTTGATTCTTAATTTTTCTGCTATTCTGTTTCTGCAAAAAAAATTGCACTCACCCTCAGTTAAATTTGGATTGGCCTTGATAACTGAACCAAAACTTGTGATAACTAATATTCTGCTTCTCTGTGAGCCCAGTTTCCCAGAGTAGCTCTCTTGAAGTTTAGAACAATTCCAGTTGGTCTTTCCTTGATTCCAGAACATAAAATAGTAACTTCAGGTAAATGCACAGAGGACATCACATATGCACCTCTCTACTTTACCTCTGGCTCTGGATAACGTGAAGCAAGGATTATTCTGAGAAGGTGTTGCTGCAGTTTGTGACAAGAACACGGCAAGACTTGTGTATCCCAGCAAGGGATCTTGAGTTGCATTGTAACCCAGCAGTGTACATTTGAGTGCTAAAATTCTATTTCTGGTGGCTTTTTCAGGCAATGAGGAAGGGTCTGTTGGATGTACTCCCAAAGAATTCATTAGAAGACTTGACAGCAGAGGATTTCAGGCTTCTAGTCAATGGATGTGGTGAAGTTAATGTGCAGATGCTAATCAGCTTTACCTCTTTCAATGATGAATCAGGTATAATATATTTTGATTATAAGTTGCACCATAATAAAATTCCAATCAGCTTCTTCGCATAATGATAAGGAAATAAAATGTTTTGTAAGTTATATAGGGTTATCCAATGTTGTATAAGCTGGCCTATTTCATTCCTCTAGAGAAGAAGTGAAAAGGATCTAGTGGGAATATGTTCTGTCACTAGTATCCATTCTTCTGGGGGATGGAAACAGTTGTGTGTAATCCATACATACTAGTGCTTCTTGGTTGTATTTATCCTGTGCCCACTGGGGAACCTCTTCACAAATTAAAAATGATAGTTCAGGTTATTTCTTTCAGATATGATTTTTGGATTTTTGAAAATTTGAGTCTTGGATCACTTGCTTAATGCAAAATGTAATTTATAATAAACATTGTATTACTGATCAACTAAAGTATGTTGAATCATACTATTTCAGTAGCTTTTAATACATGATTACTATATTTCAAGTATTTCCATGAGTTCACTGTTGAAAGTATTACTATGGGGTATCTCCTTTTAATATTTTATTTCATTTTGAATAGGAGAAAATGCTGAGAAACTTCTGCAGTTTAAACGATGGTTTTGGTCCATAGTAGAGAAGATGAGTATGACTGAAAGGCAAGATTTAGTAAGTATTATTTCTTTTCCTTGGAGCTAATTCATACATTTGGAGTACCTAATTGTTAAATTCCTTTAATGCTTTGAAAAGTTAAAAAAAAAAACCCATTATTCTCAGTTACATATTATTATCCAGTTTTTTTCTCATGTTGCTTTATTTTCCATACACTTTGGATTCAGAATTTCTATAAAATGAAGTCCTGAGATTGCATTGTAAACTTTTGAAAGTGAGGGAATTTGAATAGCTATTTGAGAGATGACATAGAATTTTCCATGGAAGGTGAAAAAAATGTAAATGACAAATATCTAGTCCTTGAAAATACTTTGAAGGTAGATGTTTTGCTTCCCATTGTTGTATTTTGTCCTGGCTGGGTCTGTAGCGAAGATTAGTGTTGTTGGTCACAAAAAAATAATAGTAGAGTGTGTTAATAAATTTGCTAGAATGTTATGCATTCACCATATGAATACAAATTTCCTTATTTGTGGAAATAAAAAGTAATGTTAAGAATCAGATCCTAAGAAGCATTAATGAAATGATGGGTCTCATTCCTAAGGCAGTATAGCTCCTATAGTTCCAATTAAATACATTTAACTTAAATTATGGGAACCTCTAATCAACATAAAAAGTACAACATGTGGAAAAGGACATTCAGCCCCTCTGTGACATTTTCACCTGAATATTACCCGTATTACTCGAATGTTTACTAGTAAAGGGGTTTTAAGTCAAGAGATTTGACAGAAATCTTCGTTAAAAATTAAATATGTTAAGAAATTGGTATGTGTTCATTTTAATGTCACTATATACAGATCTTGGGTTTAGGAAAAGATATTAACAGAAAGCAATATAGATGAAAAGCTGTTCATATAAAAATATGTGTTGTTTGCAAGATACTATCCATTTATATTTATTACAGGGTATGGAATGATTAATATCAAAATTGGATATGAATTTGTTTAGTGAAGGATTAACATGTTTTTTTAATGGCCCTCAGGTTTACTTTTGGACATCTAGCCCATCATTACCTGCTAGTGAAGAAGGATTTCAGCCTATGCCATCCATCACAATAAGACCACCAGACGATCAACACCTTCCTACAGCAAACACATGTATATCACGCCTTTATGTTCCACTTTATTCTTCTAAACAGATTCTTAAACAGAAGTTACTACTCGCCATTAAGACCAAAAATTTTGGTTTTGTGTAGGCTATTAAAAAAAGTGTGTATTGCTGTATAATTATTACTAGCTAAATTTTTTTGTAGAGTTTCCATTGTCCATAAAAGTTTATGAAAGTTAACGCTGTCATGCCCCCTCCTGTTGCTGGTACTGCAATGATAAAATGCAACATTCCCATGCAAAGTTTGCAACCTAAGGGCTGAAGAAGCACTGGCGATGTTAGATTGTGATCATTTGCTAGTCATTAACTTCTTGGCCAAATCCAGCCAAAGATGACAGCAGAACAATATGAATTACACTGTGATTTAACTTTTTCCAAAAGGGGTGGAAATATGTCAAATGTTCTTCAAAAAAAAAATTTTCACTGCTGCCTTTCTGGAAAGTGTTTCAGCAAAGGTGCTTGTATAGAGGGAATAGGAAATTTCAAAATAAAAGATGAAGTATGTCCTGTGGTTTATTTTAACTTTTTTTAAAAAGAAAAATGGTGTTTAAGTTTGTGGTTGGCTGCAGTTGTGCATCATGTATATTGAACTTGTAAAAAGTTCTTGCCAGTTAGAGCTAAGAGTTGAAATCATTCACGTTTGCTTACAAAAACCACTGCCATTGCAATTTTGTCTGCTTGCACTGGACTCTGGCACAATAAATACCACCATTAATGTTTTGCATGTAGTCTGTATAACCTTAGTGAGATTCTTTTTGTACTCAAGAAGGAAGCCAATGCACAGTATTTAATCGTTTACAATCAACATTTTGTATCCCTCTTTCTTTGAGCAGTCAGTTAGGAGGCTTATACCTCCAGCTCAAATCCAGACACTTGTTCTGCTGTGTCTCAAGCTGGTTAAATTTTCAGCCGGAGCACTATCTGGTAACTGTAAAATGTTTATAAGATCATGATTATTTGAAGGTACATTTTGAAAAAAAAAAATTTAATGTTCGTGAGCAGCTTAACTACTTTTGTATCTAGCCTTTTTTAAGTATCTTGTTACAGTTTTTAATAAATTACAGTCATACTGAAAAAAATAGTTTTTATTTATGTGACCTGTACATTTTAGTTGCTACTGCACATCACAGTTATCTATTAAGTTATTTGTAAGTGAATAAAAACTACTCTTCCTCTTCAATTAAAACAGAAGCAGTTCAGTCTGCATTTTACAGTTAGCAGAAAAGTTTAAGATGGCCTGATCCAACAAAGTATAATCTTTTCATCAGATATAGCTTACTCAGCACAAAAATGTTTGCCAAATGCATTGTGGTGCACATACAAAATGCTATTTTTATTAAAGCATTTTAGTGCATAATTCAGTATATTAAGATCCTATTTAGTTGAGCACTAACATATTGTAGGAAAGGGAAAGATTCTTTGTTATTTTATGCTTACCATCTCATAGTCAGGAATTCCTTATAATTTGCTAATTCTGTTTTCTGTGGGGGGGTTTGGGGGGGGGGGTTGCACATCATTAAGAATGCCTGAATTTCTGCCAAAATGGACCACCTCTTCTCTATGCCAATAACTTTCACGCCTCTTTCTGCCTTAGCTTGAAAATAGCATCCTGCTTCTGTAGAGTATCTATTGTTTGGGCAGGCACTCTAGCAGCGTAAACCTAACTGTAACCTCTTTTAAATAAAGAGTGAAGACTGTTCCCTTAAAAGCTGATTGTGCCAGGCTTACTCAGTTTTTTAAAAATTAAATAGCAGGTGCTTTATTTTTTCCCTGTGCACATTTTGATGAAATCATTCTTTCTGAATGACAGCCCTTTTAAGGATAAGGATAAGGATGGGATTTTTCATGTTTGGCATAGAATTCAGGTTCTGTTTTTGAATTTGCTATTTGGCTTATAGCAAGTTTCATAATGTCTGAGCCTCTTGCATTCTGTAATTTAAAAAATGCTACCTACCTCACAGAAGAGTTGAGGCATAATAAAGTTAATATTCTCCGAAGCCCTTTTAGGAAAGGCTGTGTATATTGTAAAATATTGTTATATATAACCTGTGTATATCTAGCATATCCCTATGTTATATGTATAGCTCTGTATATAACACAATTGTTTTACAACAGTCACAGCAGGATACAGCAGAAAAATTCATAAGGCCTATACAGTAGTGTGTGTGTACACACACACATGTACACAAACAATACTTTGTTTTTACTCTAATGCCAAGGGGAAAGCTAGAATGATTAATGTTGTAGTCATTGACTCAAAATGTGTATGTAGCTATATAAATAGCTTTTCTCTGTATATTTGAACATTATCAAGCTTTTAATAAGAAATGCTTATTAAAATTGTACACCGCATTACTGTGTGGCTTAAATTAGTTTCTTTTAAATATATGGCAAGAAAAATCATAGGAAAGTTTTCCAATAGTGTCTTGAATTTTACCTAACTTTTGATAATCATATTCTTTTAAAAGCTGGATTTTGGTTACTTTTTTCCCCTCAGAAGCTACTGAGCTGAATGGGCTTGAAATCATGACAGTTGAGTTGCTGTGGTAACCCTTTAAAGTCCTTTGGGATTTTCTTGATCCATGGAACCTCAGTTTTGTAAGAAGATGAATTTTGGTAACTGGGTAGTACAAGTACAAGAAATGATATGTGTCCCAACAAATTATAATACCTTCAGAATTTCTTTATGTTGCCCACATTTTAGCCCTTTGGATTGTTAATTTGAGAAGACAAAGCAAGGTTATTCTGTACATCTGTTAATTAGCACCACTGTCCATTGACCAGCTTTTTATTTTTGCAAGAAACAGGTAAAATATGAAATGGCGAAACCTATGCAGATTTATGAACAACTAAAAAGCCTCATTTAATCTGGTTGTTAGTATTATGTATACGTTTAACACGGCATACATGCCAATATTACTATCTGTCAGAGATAGCATGAGTGCTGCCACTTGTTCCAGTTAACATTTCAGAAGATGGAGGCAGCTGAAGATCAGCCATCAAGCTAGTTTGTGGGTAATCCTTTAGACCAGTGGTTCTCAACCTTCCTAATGCTGCGACCCTTTAATACAGTTCCGCATGTTGTGGTGACCCACAACCATAAAATTATTTCGGAACACGTATGGGAATATGTGTTTTCCGATGGTCTTAGGCGACCCCTGTTCGACCCCCAAAGGGGTCCCGACCCCCAGGTTGAGAACCACTGTTCTATAAGGAAAAAAATAAACACTTAATATATTTTATGTACAGTATTTTACTAATTCTTTAAGGTGTGCCAGCTCAAGGTATCTGACTTGAGAAGTAAGACAATTGTGGTTTATAATATACAACAGTTGGTGTCATACAACATGTTAAGCAAATATTAAAAAGCCACTTTAAGATTTAGTGCATGAATTCAGCAATGTATGATACTGGTATCCTCGTCAAAAGCTCACACAATGACTATTTTTTAAAAAATAAAAGTTTTATTCCCACATATTCTGTTTCCACAATAAATAATAGCAAAGTCCCAGAGCACTTTAACTTTTTTTATTTTATTTTCATTTTCTTTTACTTCATTTTGCGGTCCCACCAGCTCTTGTCTAGAGGCAACTTTATGTATAATATATTGTGCTTATATACTTTCACCTGAAAGGGTTGTGATCCGGGTGGCAATTCCCATTTAGTGCCATTGGGTTGAAAGCTAATAAAATTACCTATTTATTCAGTTTCTTCTCAACAATTTGCAGAGTTTCCTCTGGAGTTTAGAGCTGGGCATTTTTCTATAAGTAGAAATTCCTTGGTCCTGGACCTCTCTCTCCTTTGCACAAACAAGACTATTTCCCTGTCCTTTCTAGTTACTCTGATGGGGAACCGTACTGTTCTCTTGCACAATGCCTATTTGAGATTTTCCACCCCATTGGTTTGTTTTCCTCCTCCAGGGAAAGGAATTTTAAAAAATGGGGAAAGAGCACCAACTGGCTTCCATTTTTATGTGGACTCGCTGGCTGGAAAGTGGCCAGCTTTGCAAAAGAAGTACATTAATTTGGATACCATTTTGCCAGTAGTAGGGTGAAGGCCGAAGCCCATCACAGTGGCTCCAAGGATGTTCCCTTATCAAAGTAAATTAATTACAACTGGATAATATAGGTAGAAATGGTTACTGAATGTTTACTTTGTCATTTAAGTGGCGCATCTTTTAATTTCTGTGCTTGTATAATTAGCTTATGTTGTAACATGAGCTCCACATCGAGTTGATTAAATTTCAACAGGTAACATGCAAACCATCAGTGAAGAAAAACATGACATACCTTAAAGATAACAATTAGTATTTAAGTAGGTCAACAGTTTGGATGGGTGCTGTGTGGGCAGAGGGTTCAACAGTGCTGAAAATATAATAATTGGGTACAATATATTTTAATCACTAAAAAATTCTTAGTGAAACAACACTCCTGGATGCACTGCTTACTAAGCTATTATAGAACAGGCATAACTCACAGCCTGCAAAATACACAAACATCCTCTGACCCATTTCATAAGTCCTCAGAGACCTGTCTTATGGCCACATGTAATAAAATGGCAAGGAGAGGCACAAAGTAATAAAGTGCAATTTAGGTAAAACAAATTAACAATCCTTATCCTATAGCATATGTTATTACAAATGCTCCTTTACTTTTTTAAAATAAAAACAATCCTATTAGTAGCATTCCTATGTTTTCTATCAATGTGAGATGTAACTATTTGCAATTAAACCTTTAACAATGTGTTCCATGAGGTCGTCTTAAGGGATGGAAGGAAATGGTGATTTCTAGAAGATTGATTATTGCCTAAGGATCTTTTTTCCTTCCTGAGATTCATTTTGTTAAATGTACATAGATTTGTTTTTTTATAAAGAATGCTAATTTGCCTTTCTTCATACAAATAGTGGTCTCATTCGAGACAACAATAAATCTGCATACAGACAGGAGGTAGAACAATTAGCCTTGTGGTGCAACCAGAACAATCTTGAACTAAATACACTCAAAACCATAGAGATGGTAGTAGATTTTAGGAGAAACCTTCCTTTACAACCACCTCTTACAATACTAGACAACAAAGTATCAACAGTAGAGGCCTTCAAGTTTCTAGGTTCTATGATATCTGAAGACTTAAAATGGTCATCTAAGCATCATCAAAAAAGCACAACAAAGAACGTTCTTTCTGCACCAACTCAAAAAGCTCAAACTGCCAAAAGAGCTGCTGATTCAGTACTACGGAGGAATTATTGAGTCTGTCGTCTGCACCTCTATAATTGTCTGGTTTGGCTCTGCAACCAAACAAGACACACAGACTTCAATGGATAATTAGAACGACAGAAAACAATTGCTACCAACCTGCCTTTCATTGAGAACCTATATACTGCACAAGTCAAAGAGGGCTGTGAAAATATCTACAGACCCCTCTCATCCTGGACATAAATTGTTTCAACTTCCACCCTCAAAACGACACTTTAGGGCACTACGCACCAGAACAACTATACACAAGGACAGTTTTTTCCCAAATGCCATCATTAAAAAACTAATTTCCATAACTGTCAAATTATTACTAATTATTACTAATTATTATTACTTCTAACCCCTCCTAGTTCCTATCTTCTCACTTATGACTATACTGCATTGCTTGTACCTTTATAATTTATATTGTTTTTATTTACTATTGATAGTATTTATTATTTTGATTATTAGTATTTGAGTATTAGATTTGATTGCTTATTAGTATTGCTTATTAGTAACCCATGACTTTACTAAGTATTGTATCTTATGATTCTTGATGTATTTTATTTTTCTTCTTATGTACACAAGTTCCTTGTGTGTCCAATCACACTTGGCCAATAAAGAATTCTATTCTATTCTAAATATAGGAAAATGTTTCTTCCTTCCACTGTGAAAGCAAATACTGAAAAATAAGCAAGGGGGAGTGGGCTTTAATAGTTCAAAATGCAAAAATCCCAATGTAAAATAAAAAAAAAGAACACCTGCACACAACGGTGAAAGATATGAGGAAATGAATAGAGGAGCTATCCCTGTGATATCAACAGCACACCCGCCAAAACTGAGGGGAGCGAAGAGCTATAGAACATCTACTGCACACTTTCTAAACTTATATTTCTTACTTGTAAAGTTTAAAATATATTAATTTTATTGGATGCTCTGTATATCTTCGTTCTTTTGCTTCCACTGAAAATAATTGGGAATTATCTTTTAATTATAAAAGCACATCTTAAAGACTCCAAATAAAACAAATAGGGCTGTTGACTGCCAAATCATGTTCTAATATGTCTCCATTGTGTCAGATTGATTTTGAGAAATGATCTTCAGCTTGTTAATTTGGTTTTGCTTTATTTCTGAAGCACTTCCTTTGGTCTTAGGCATTCTTGAACAAATATAGCAAGTTTTGCGCCAGTGCATATATAGAGTATATAATAGCAATAGAAATAGCATTTAGACTTATATACTGCTTCACAGTGCTTTACATCTCTCTCTGAGGGGCTTTACAGAATCGGAATATTGTCCCCAACAATCTGGCTCCTCATTTTACCCATTTCAGAGGGATGGAAGGCCAAGTCAACCTTGAGCCTGGTGAGATTCAAACTGCCAAATTGCACGCAGTGGGATATAAGATTTATTTATTTATGTATTACATTTTTCTGCCACCTAACTCCTGAAGGACTCTGGGCGGCTTACAACAGAGATAGCAATAGCATTCAGATGTTACATACTGCTT
>JANHGC010009980.1:32059-43289 GCA_027560395.1 Boaedon fuliginosus | reverse complement strand
AAGAAAGAAAGAAAGAAAGAAAGAAAGAAAGAAAGAAAGAAAGAAAGAAAGAAAGAAAGAAAGAAAGAAAGAAGTACTAGGGGGTGATAGGTGTTCCAATATTTAAGAGACTTCCACAATGAGGGAGTCAATCTATTTTCCAAAGCACCAAGGCAGAACAAGAAGCAATGAATGGAAACTAATCAAGGAGAGAACCAACTGGAAACTAAGGTGAAATTTCCTCAAAAAACAATCAGTGCAATGACTTTCCACAGATGTTTGGAGCAAGTAAAAGTAAAAACACTGCAGAAGTAAAAAGACTGCAGGTTTTAAAAAAGAGTTTGGACAACCATTTGTAAAAATGGTATGGTGTTCTGCTTGAGCAAGGGTTGGACTAGAAGACCTCTAAGATCCCTTCCAACTCTGCTATTCTATTATCATATTTATTTAGCATCTTTTACTATTTTTTCAAGTATTACTATTACTTGTAGCATACATTTCATGGGTCTTCATTTATAATTATATCTAATTGCATTTGCCTGCAAATATTCATAATCTCTGCTCTTCAAAATCAGACCACCTTCATATAAGTAGCTTATATTTTTAATTACTTACAAAAGTATTTACTTTCTTTAATTTCATTGCTTTAATTCATTATTTAATTCATTGTATTCATTCATTTTTCATACATTCAAAGTCACAACATTGCATAAGCCATAGTCTCTATTGGATGGGCCATAGGAATTATCCTCTGCCACTAATAATTGGCTTCCTTCAATCATGGTTTCCATGTTGTACTTTCTGCAGTAATTAGGTAGAAAAGGATTCTACTAGGAAGGATACAGTTTAGTTGTAGACAGGTGATATACAGCATTTTTCCTTAATGGTAAGAAAACCATCTTCACCGGATTCAGATAATTGGCTCAGATTGGATCCATATATGCTTAGGAATAATCAAGAATGTTATTTTTATTTTATTTTTTATTTTATTTATTACATTTTTATGCCACCCAACTCCCGAGGGACTCTGGGCAGCTTACAACATGGATAGCAATAGCACTCAGATGTTATATACTGCTTAACACAGCTCTTACAACACTCCCCAAGCAGTTACAGAGTCAGCTTATTGCCCCCAACACTCTGGGTCCTCATTTTTATATTTTTATTATTAGATTTATAGTCCACATTTATTTTCTACAACTTAAGGTGGCATAAATAGTATCCCTGTCTCCTATTATACCTACAGTAACAATCCTCTAAGGTGACTAGATCTGAGAAACATTTATTTTCCCAAATCACCCGGTCAACTTTCATGCCTAAGAGGGACCTAGAAATCATAATCCCCAATGTTTCAACACTTATAAGAGACAAGGTTACATTTTTCAGCAGACAGTTTCCTGATATTTTCTTTTACATTTTAATCAACATAAAAATTAAGAATACAGAAGATTTTTGAGTATGTATTCATAATTCCATGGTTTTGGTATTGTTTTCTTCAACCTATATGCAAGTTGCTATAAAGGACACAAAATCGTTGGTAACTTGTTACAGAAGTAGAGGAAAACATATCATTAAGAGGCCCTCTACTTTGTACAAATGGTCCTGAAATATCCCAGTTTCTTTGTTAGCAAATAAGATAGAGAATTTTGAAAAAAGGTTCTCACACTCTGACTATGTCATGCTTTTATTTATTTGCAAAGTGATCATTTCTCTTTTCAAAATGGTCTGTTCTGTATTTATTCTTTCCCAAATTCAGGAATCATTGTAATATAAAGTTATAAAGATAAAGACAAGTAAAGAATGCTTCTCAGTCCAACACTGTGATACAATTCTTGAAAAGAAACAAAGATGAAGAGGTACACATGTACAGGAATAAAAACAGGCAGGGTTGTATTGACTAAAGAATGCAAAATATGAATCGAATATATATATATTTCTTTACCACAAGGCAGATGTAATTCCGTACATATCTTCTTAGCAGAAGGAAGAATCACAGCTTTTGGAAATTCAGTGTGAGTTTATATATATTTTTAATTGGCCACTGGGGAGATAAAACCCCTCAACAATAGCCTCTCCTCTGAATAGAGAAAGAAAACCAACAGCTTAGCAAGTTCCTGGCAAAGCAAAACAGAATCTGTTTTAAAGTCTGGTATAGCAGATGGTAAACAATAAAAAGAAAACATGATGAAACTTGAAGAAAATCCATATTCATAAGGGATGAGATGAGAGTTCAGAGTTTGCATGCTGAAAATTCCCCTTTTGGTGAGGTATGTCTTTATGTCAAAAGTTTAGGTAGTAAATGCAAAAAAATGTTTTGCAGATATTTTCAAGGTTGACTCCTTAGCCTCTAGCCTTTAACTTTACAAGTGACATGCCACAGGAACAGGACTTATTCAATAATAAACACAACAAAGAATATTACCATTCACTCCCAAGTAAAACGGGTTAGTAAGATCAATTGTACAGTCCAAGTCAGCCAATATGCTAGCCTCATATTGGTCCTGATTGATGGATATCAATTTAAAGATCAACAAAGCAATTATTAGTATAGAAATGAAGAATTTGACTCAAAATGTTCAGAAGCTCCACATGATCTCGGATGTCTCTGACCTAATCACAAAGATTCACTTGGGGGACTCCCATTGCATCTTGCTGCCAATTTCTTAAATGCATTTACTTTAAATCATTTCTCTTGTTAGGTAACATTCAATAGCTTCATACCACTTACATTTAAAAAAGAAATAGAGATCTTGGCATTCTATCTAGAGTGAAAAATATGATAATTATACTTTGTTTTTGAAATTATATTCTAAAATATCAACAAAAGGCTATTTTGATGGCCAATCTACAGCAAATTCAGAAGTGTAGTTGTTAAGCAGAGTATAGTCAAGAAAAATACATCATTGTGAGAAAACTTTCTAAAATTAATTAATTTTAATTAATTAGTTGACTTAATTACTATATACCATTACAAATAGATTTGGCTCTCTCCTTGGAAGCTCTATTAAGATAAATGTTGAAAAGCTTTCCTTAAACTGCTTATGTCACATGATTCTTTGTTCTGAAAGGTACCATTACTGAGAATCAATGCAATCTATGAAGCTCTAATGAGATATTAGCATTTAATTGTTTATTCAATGATAGCTGACAATAAATGCTTTCCTCACCAGCCAGCTAAAAAAATTATATTTTCCCCCCATGGATTTATAAATTTGGGTTCCATTGAGATACATTTTTTGTCAATACTTCAGCTACTATATCCTTTGATGTGTTTCTTTTTAAATTCACCACTTACAAAGTTCCTTAAAAAGTGAAACTCATGAACTGTTTATCTCTCTTGTACACCATTAAAATAAGAGGGATTCCCATCCATAGAGTAGCTTCTGTGTTTTTAAAACAAATATTTATAGACAAAGGTAAGAAAAGAGAATTTTAAATTGCAACGTAACAAATCAAATTTAACTCTATATTAAATGCCACTTACGTCTTAACTAGTTTCAGTTGGGTTCAACTATCATCAAGAAGTCTGTAGTCCCACTTTCTGTTAATCAGAACAGACACCTGCAGTCCTAAGAATGTAGAGAGAGTCCTGTGGGGGCCTCAAATAGTATTGTCTCTACCAAATCAGGAACTGCTTCTGTCTGATAGCTACAGTTAAAAATAAATATATGGAGAAATGAACTCTTCTCAATTGCAGTCAGTACAAAGTGATTTTCTTTGTTTTAATTTAATTAGACTAAGGAAATAAGTGATCATGAGACTTTTACATTATTAATTCACCCAGATTTTTGACTGCTTGTCTTGGATGAAGTTTAATGTTTAGAATTAAAGCTTGCAAATAATACTTCATTAAGCCATATGCTTCAATTCTTATCCACCAACTGAATGTTTCAAACATTAAGAGAGAGTTCCACCCTGTTCATAAAATTATTAGAACATTTTGTTACATAAGAACCACAGTCTATTTGATACACAGCAACCTATGTCCCAATCAGTTACTTCTGTAAGCAAGATGTTACAATAATAATCTTCTTGGATCATTGCTGTTTTCAGTCACTAATGATTAGTGGTATTCTTGCACTGAAATTGAAAGTTATACTTAAAACGGAAAGCTTAAAAACTTATATCATCACTTTACATCTATATTATGCTGAGTGGTATAAATGTTTCTTCGACTGCTTCTTGTTGCCAGGGAAATGGGGTTATTGTATATTAGGTTTTATTTTTTATAAACCAGCTAGAGTCACTGAAAATGAGCGGGTGGCCTTATCAATTCTCTAAATAAAATAAATAAATAAAATGCATTTATAACTAAATGTTCTTGTTTCCCTATATTTCTGTTTTGTTTTATATTGTGGATAGCTAAAAGCCTAAGTAAAGGGCGGTATGTAATCTGTTCTGAAAACCTTTCCAGTTGAAGAGTAATTATAAACAGTACATTCAGTAAAGCCATCATGATTCATCATTTATACAAGCACTTATTCTCCATAAATCCATCTTCTTCTAAATGAAATTTCTCATAATCTAAACTATGTTTTTAATATTTTATTGTAAAATTTACTTCTTCTCAACCCAGTCTACACCCAGGCCAGAGTTCTGGGGAAAGAAAACACCATACTGGAAGAAGGATGCAATGATTGTTTTTTTATATGAAAAGGCACAGAAGGTTACACAAACTTTTTTCTATGAGGACATACCCCTGCATTTCTGACTCCAAATATGACAACGGTTGTAAAGAATGCTGCTCAGAAGCTGTATGTATATTCAAAATCTACTTAATGTACACATAGTAATTCTTCATAACATTGTGTGCCTTTTCCCCCAAAACCTCAGTACAAACATATCAGTCTAGAGTATATTCTAAATATTTTGCTTGTCTTGTTTATTGTTATTTATTTCTATTATTTATTCTTCTACAAGCAAATGAATGTGCACTTTGACCTCCCTCCTCCAACTTTCCCCATAGTATTTTTCTGTTTCATTGCTGTGAGTTGAGTTTGGTTGAGAAAAAGTGACCCAATCAAAGTCATTTAATCAGCTTTCAGTGCTACAAATGGACTTGAACCTTGATTCCCTTTTTCTAAACCAGCATCTTAATCATTATTCCACATCTATATTTAATTACTGGGGGGGGGGGTTAATGCCACCAACAAAGAGTTTTCTAATTTTCTGTAAATGAGAATATTTTTGCCCTGATTATGGCAATATGCTCTGCAAAAGTAAGAATTCTAATGGAGTTGGATATCAGAAGATTATTTTTATACAGACATACACATGCAGAAATACCTATACAACAGAGAGAGAGAGAGAGAGAGAGAGAGAGAGAGAGAGAGAGAGAGAGAAGGTATTATTGCAAAACTGAGGTGCTAGATGGTCTTCAGAGTGCAAGAAGTGCACCCCCCCCATCTTAATGACCTCTTGTAATTGGGCGGGAGGCTTTCGCTGTTTGCTGGAAGGGAGGATGTTGGCCGGCTACCATCCGGGCAAAGGAGTCCGTTATGACTGCCCCACCTTCGGCCTGACACACTCAGCCTCCCGGGACCCGGCTGAAGCTTCGGCGGAGCGGGCACGCGAGCCTCCCGCGCATCCCGGGGGCCCATCCAGGTTCATTGCCGCCAAGGAGCTCGCTCTTCGCCACGCTCCTCTCCCACGGCCGCGGCCGACAAGGGATGCCGGCCGGTTTGCCGTTTCCCCCTTTCCCCGCTGGGCTCAGAAGAAGGGCGATGCTGCGAGCGAGGGCTTCCCCCTTTCGGCCCCCTCGTCCCGGGAGAGCCACATTTTTACGTTGTGCCCGCAGGAACCCGACGGCGTGCCTTAAAGCGAGGCTCGCTGTCCTCGGTGAAAACGCGCTTGGCGGCAGCTCCCCCATCGGGCGAACGAGTATCGGGCAGAAGGACCCAGCCGGCCCTGGAAGCCGGGACGCCCCTGACTCGCGTGCTTCAGCCCGCGCTTCGATGAGGGCGAGGCCGGCCAAGAGGCTGGGTGGGAAGGGAGCTAGACTCCTCTTGGGACTCCAGAGAACCAGGGCGGCTCTAACGGGCATGAGCGACCCTCCCGGTTGGGGAGTAAGCGCGCGTGCCGGGAAGGCAAAGGAGGCAGCCCCTTCCTGACGCCCACTGGCACCCCTTGCGGGAGTGGGGAGGAGGAACTGCTCCTATAGTTGGATGATCCTTTGTCGTTCATTAGTTGCCAAACCTTTCTCATCCTTCCCCCACTCATTTGTGTGGGAAAACCCCTGATCCCCCCACTCTATTTAGGAAGTGGAAAGTGCAATTCCTAGGGCTGGAGCAAGTTTAGAGGGCTGAGTTTGTCCTCTGCGCGTGTTTATTTTGTGTGTGTGTGTTTGTGTGGAGGTGACTTGGAAGACAGCTCCCCCAAACCAATAAGGCTAAGATTTCCCTGATGTCATTGGTGGAAAGTGAGAGCACCAACAGCTTCTTCATGAGGAGAGAAGATGCTTTCTTTTTGCAGAGGAACTAGGATTTGTGTTTACAGCTGCGTGACAGCTATTAAATCCTAGTAGCACTCATATAAATCAGTGATATGATGCTAACTTGTGCCCCATGAGCCTGTGGCTCCCACATCCTCTGACTATTCAGAAATACTCTGCAGGCTTTACATTGTCTTTCCCTGTGCTACACTTCTCCAGATGGCTACACAGTTGATGACATCGTATTCTTTTGGCAAGGAAACAATTCAGCTGTGACAGGGATGGAGGTTCTAGAGCTACCCCAGTTCACCATCATTGAGCAAAGACTTGTCACCAGAGAAGTGATCTTTACCACAGGTGAGTCCTTCCTTCCTTCCCTCTCATACAATTACTCAGGGCACCAAGACCTTGGTGTAAACACCAAGAAATTTAGTTAAGCACATGATGCAAAGACCCACCTCCTGAAAGTAGACTTCATAGCTGAGGCAAGAAAGACGTAACCCAGTGGACTCAGTTACAGTGGCCTTGGGCTCACCCCTGGGTGTCCTGAAGACCAGGGGGAGAGGCAGACCAGCAGGGAGAACATGTGATATATGGGAGCAGAACATGACTTGATGGCACACAATCCATTGGTCTTGGCCAGACATTTTCCCTCAGAGCAGAAGGGAGCAGGTAATAAGGTGCTTGGTTCTTCTCCCCCATTTCTGATTGCAAGTGCTTCTCTTTTTGTTGGTCCTGCTTCATAGCATAGATTCTCCTCTTGGATTTTGTCTGCTGTATTCCCTGAAAGCAGAGATTGAGCAGTCAGCCATAGCTACTTACTCACTTTCTCCTCCTCCCCCCAAAGCTGTGTGAAACACAATACAGGACTTCAAAAATAGCTTAACCAGCACAGAGCAATGATCTTTGGATCCAAGACTTGAGGGAAGCATAGAGAGAAAGAAGGTGGAAAAATGAAAAAAAAAAAAAAAGTGGGGCGAAAGCTCAGGTTAGGCATGTTGGGGGAGGGAAAGTAGTCACTGAGAAGGAGAAACTGTGGAAAGGGAGCATGGAAAGGAACTGGTGAGTTTTGTATCCAATTTATCATGCATGCTTTTATTTGTTCAGTCTCTATGTCGACCTGAGTACCAATTTATATATATGATCTAATAGGTAGTCTTTATTCAGCAAAACATTTCAAATTTTGTTTTTTGTTTTTTTCTTAGTTCTTCTTTGCTTTTATGATTACTTTTTATTGTTCCAGCAATTTGTGGGTACATCAAATGTGGCATGTTCCAGACTTCTCCAAGTAGTTCTTCCTGTTTATATAATCTGCTCATGGTATCCTAGATAGCATTTTAATGAAGTATCGTTTGGCCATATTTCTATTCTGAACTATCAAAATTTGTAACTTTTTTCATTCACTTCTAAAAGTATTTGTAGCACTGTGAGGGTTGTTTTGTGGGACACACCACAATATAGATGATTTCTATAGAAAATATAAATTATAACACACACCTTTCCTATACCTCTGGTTTAACTTTAATCTGCTGGGCTTTGCAAGTTGGTGTAGCTGCATAAATAAGCATTTGGTGATTAATCCTTACAACAAATCAAAATCTTACAATTTGCAGGGTAGCATACAATCTTTGCCTCCTCCCACTAGGCTTTAGGAGTAGTTGCTGCCTGAATGTTGTTGCTCCTTTTGGGGAAACTAAGTTAAGCACCAGGCAGGAACCCCACCCCAACAGGCTGCACAACTGTAGCTGGGAGTCCTGGCAGTTGACTGATAGCTCTCATGTTTACCTGTAATCATGGCACACTGCAGGTGTCCTGCTTCCTCATCTGCTCACTGCCTTCTTTGTTTCCTCTGCTATACAATCACATTTTTTTAGCCTGAGCCCAGGTGGGGGAAGGCTGCCTGTGGATATCAGCAAGTTCCAAAAACCATCAGGAAGAATGTGGCTCAATTAGCCCACCAAATGTGGATGCTTACGAGTAATCTGTGAAGTATTGGGGGGGGGGGAATGAATCAATGAATGAGCCCACCTCCTCTCAGGTTCCTGGTGACGCAGTGGTTAGAGTGCAGTACTGCACCGAGGCTCATTCCAGCAGTTTGATTCTGAAGGGCTCAAGACTGACTCAGCCTTCCATCTTTCCAAGGGAGGTTGGTAAAATAAGGATCCAGATTGTTAGGGGCAATATACTGACTCTGTAAACTGTTTAGAGAGGGCTGTAAAGCACTGTGAAGTGGTATATGTCTAAGTGCTATTGCTGTTAACTTTTGCTGCTGTTTGGGAGAACCTGTGGTTGTCCTTGAAGCAGCAGGGTAGCTACATTTCTGCCCAGCTGCAGCTGTCTTTCCCAAATGCAGACAGTTACCCTAGCTTCATTCTGTCACAGACCTTGGCTAGATAAGCATTTGAGCCCCTTTAGGTTAGAATATACTACAATTGCATTGAAGACTGAGAGATCTACTTAACTGAAGCAATTTTTCATAACCTTCCTATTTCACAGAGTCTCCTCCTTTCTCTCCCTGAATTCCTCCCCAAAGTGTGTCTCTCTTTGCCATGTTAGCTCATTACTACTGTTCCTATGCTGCCCTATTACAATATTGTAATATTGCAATAAATGTCATTCACAATCTATACCGTCAATTAAAAACCATACTATAAATTAATAAAGTGCATAGACAAAAATAAAAATTAAATAATGTTTATTGTTTCATTGCAAGGATTATATTTGAAAAGGGTTAAGTTACAATAAATACAAATGCAACTCCTTTTGTCTCAAAACAGATGGTGGCAGATAAAAAGAGTTTTAATTATCAGTTGCTCTTCTGATGCTTAGTGGCCCCATTTTATGAAGAGGGATTCCCCAGACAACTGGTCTCTGCAGGGAACTCTGAGATTACTTTGGATCAGCACGCGCGCACACACACACACACACACACACTTTGGCTGAGCATTGCAGGATTTTATAATTTACATGGCTGTGACATAGGTGGTTACTTCTATTTACACAACTGGGACCCTCATTGTTAGAAAGGGCTGGAAGAACATAGGAAGAATAATCTTTGTTCCTTCAAGCAGAACAGAAAACAGACCATTGGATTACAACTGAAACGTTATATTGTGGCTGCTTATCTGTCATCTAGATTTATATACTAGTCTATTGGAAAGTGTATAATGATTACTTTGAGATTGAGTTTTGTGTTGTGAAAAACTAGAAATTTCCACTGAGATGATTCCAAGATCTCCTTCTCATTATGCTGTTTTTTCCTCTCATCCGTTTGGTAGGTTCCTATCTCCGCTTGTCGCTCAGCTTTCGAATAAAACGGAACATCGGTTATTTCATCCTTCAGACATACATGCCTTCCATTCTCATCACAATTCTTTCCTGGGTCTCTTTCTGGATCAATTACGATGCCTCTGCAGCCCGGGTTGCCCTAGGTATGTCTACAAATTGACATCGACTTGAGACTGAGTTGGCTGCAACAGCAGAAGAATGTTTATCATGAATGTTTCAAAAATTAGGGAAAGTTTTCTAAATTTTTGTAGCAGTAAGCTGTAGGTGGGAAGGCTTACAAAGGTGGCAAAGAAATTTCTGTTTTTTTTTTTTTCACAGATTGTTTCTTGGGATGTAGGCACCAATATATCAATAATGCTCTTTTCTCACAAGTTCTGCAGCATCTATTTATTTTGTCTGTGTAAATTGAGAGGCTAACCCAAATAAGAAAACTTTGAAGTTGGGGGTTTGGCTATCATTAATAAACTATCTACCTCTACAGGAGTCGGGCATCCAATTCATTTAAGTAATGATAAACAATATTTCTCCCAACTAATTATGGGAAACAATATGACCCTACCAATTTTGTTAATTATAGCTAGAATACCTGCTGGATTTCCCTTAAAAGTATGAATATCAATCTTCAGGGTTATTTTGCTATTTCCACAATCACTCAGTTTTGTAATAAGTAAAACCTAGGGCAAGTCTGATTTGGATAAGGATAAGGGCTGGTTCTATAGTTGTCAAAATATTACTGGGACAAGAATTAAAGAACCTGGATAAAATAAATGTTTTTTTCTAAAAAATAAAAGTGAAATATCAGTTACATTGATATTTCTGATTGCCTTTTAAAAGAATAAATCCTGGAAATTAAACTTATAAAGATTTGAAGTTCAACAGTTCAGATTTATTCATATTTTGGTTCATAACACAGTCCGCCAGACGTTCGTACTAGATTTGGCATTCTTGTCTACCTGTTGAGCTGGGATTGGCAAATGTGGATGTTTGATGGTCCTCAAGGTCTCGTCTCCGGATGGAAGCTCTTCTGAGCAAAGCTGCCTTTTGTAATTGACTGGTGGTGATTTTGTCAATGCCCATGGTGTTTCAAGTGGTGCTCCATTTGATTGCACCCAAGGCATCCATTGCTATTGTGTACTGTCTTGGTTTTTCTTTTGCCATTTCTATTTGCAGGTATTTGTATTTTATTATTTTTATTTTGATTATAGTAGTTAGTATGGATATCGGAGGCCTTTTCCAGTCTTTCCCCAGAGTTATGGGGTGTGTGGATATTACTTATATCAATATCAACATTGGCGTTTTGGGGGGGTTTCAACTTTCTCCAGGATTTTGCCATTCTTATCCATTACAGCCTGGAATTTTTGGGTGCTTGACTAGGCATGAATCTGTCCGTTGGGGGCAGAGGAATGCCTGGAAGAGACATGGCTTGTCTGCCAGCCAGAACTGGTGGAGCTGACTGGAGAGCTGGAATTAGTGACTATGATTAACATCTGAGAGCTGGCCTGTGATTGTCATCTGCCAGGCCAGCTGAAAGGA
>JANHGC010009980.1:18670-31959 GCA_027560395.1 Boaedon fuliginosus | reverse complement strand
ACCCCCTTCCCCGACTGGCCTGGCTGCTTACCTGCTGCTGAGTGGCCGAGACCAGCAGGAGGCACGTTCATCCACCGATCTCCAGGCAAGCAGGCGACGGGCAGCAATCAGATGGGGGGAGACCGCACTGCCAGGGTGGAAAGCAGGCACAGGCCTTCGACCCCTGGAGATGGGCTGGGGAGAACCCAGGGAGGCTGTGCTGCCCTTGTAGGAGGCCAGCGCAGGCCTCCAGCACCCGCCAAAGGGGTGCGAGGGCAATAAGGAGGGACAGGGCAGGGACGGGGCTAATGACGTAATTATTACTGATTTTTTTTTCCTGGGAGATTTAACAGAAATTATTTTTCTGGGACGGGGGCGGGAAAGAGTGGTAAAATCCGGGACTTTCCTTGCCAAACCAGGACACTTGACAGGTATGCCAATGCCCACTCTCCAAAGAACTAGTTGAGATTAATTTAAATATATATGTACTTTCAATGCTTTTCTTTTGAAAATAAACTCTAACTTTATATCAATACCATACAATTAGGCAATGCTTTGGAAACTGTTATTTAATTTTTAAAATAGCTGGCCATGTTCACAAGGGACTGTTGTTTCAAAAAACCACAGGTTCTTAGGCTCATCAACCTAGTTGCACAATTCTTTGGATCCAATAAAAGTTTTGGAAGTAACCAGAGCATACTCACAAAAACAATGCTGAAAAATGAATGAAATTATAAGTCTGAAATTTGCTTTTATGTCAAATGCCTTAACTATTAACTGAATTTTCAACATAATTTATTTGTAAATTAGACGGAAGTCAATCATATAAGGAAAAGTCTGGGAGCATATTTATCAGCCCAAAGAGAGGATATCTAAATACATATTTACTAAAGAATACTATCATCTTTCAAGAGTTGAAGGCAAGTAGAAAAAGTGAACACAAGGACATTTTGTTCTATTTCAGTAACAGGGAGACATAAACAACTTGCCAAATGATAAAAATGGAAACTTGATAATTATGGTTCAGATGTCAGAACTAAAATTAGGGGGGGAAAGATTTAATTTTAAGCTCAGTTACCATTGAGGAAATCTCTTGAAGAATAAACGACTAGTTTCATAAAGTGGGATGCCTAACTGATCATCAGTTCCTACTTTCTCACTTTCATCTCTGTGAGGCTCCAGAGAAGAAGGGACATCTGTGCCAGTCACTGGCCTGAAGGTCTGCCCTGAAAGGACAGCAGTCGGTTAGCCTCTAGACAAGTGGTAAAAGACTCTGCAAAGACAAAGCAGCTGGCAAGAGAGAGTAAAAAGAAAGAAACTTGTGCCCATCTGTCAGGAAGAACATTGACAGGATAACAATAACTCTAAAAAGACCTTCCCAATATGGGATGCCTGTGAAGGAAAGAACAACAGCATCCACCTCCAATTACTGCTTGAGACAGTTTATTAAACTAGAGAAGAACTCCTGACAGAATGTCTATTCAGTCTTTATCCAATGTATTCTGCCTAATGGGAACCTTATTATGTTTGACACTGCAAGTAATTATCCTATGAGAATTTTTGCATATGAGAGAAACAAATGCTTTAATTTTCTGCAGGTGTCTTGGACACATTCAATGTGCCAAACAACGAGGTGTGCATTCTTGTTTTTCTGTAGTGATTTCAAATTAGGGCGGTTCACGCTTGAGGAAAATGTGTCCATCAGTGAAAGAGCATAACATATTATTTATCTGGCAAAGCCACAAAAGCCAAGAAATTGCTTTCACAAAACTCAATGAGGAAAAAAAAACATTGAGAATAGTATTAGTTTACAGATAATTTTAATGTACTTTTTTTTAAAGGTACTGTTTTAGAATGCTCCTTATTTCATAAGCATCTGTTTCTTGATTATATAGTTCAGTCATTTTCAGGCAAATCATCTCCTATTCAGCTAATTATTGATGTTCATTTTATTAAATATTTGTCTGGCGAAAAGTATATTAGTTCTTAGTTCCAGAAGTGAAGTATTCATTGGAAGAAAAAACGACAGTGATTCCAAATCCGCTATCTTTTGTATTTTTTATTTAAAATATATTTGTTATGGGGGAAAAGAAAGCAGGAGAAAGTATGTGTATTCCATACTGAAGTAACTCGACTGCAGCTCAAATGTCTGAAACAGATGGTGAAACAGTTTAAGCCTGGCATCCGATAGCAACAAGATTTTACAAGGCTTTCTTGTTCTGTTATTAAAACAAGATGTAAAATAAAGCAAATTGTGTTACTTGAAAAAGGTGCTGTTTCTTGTTTTAGTAATTAGGTTATTTAAATTACCAAGAATATATATCACATTCAAAAGTATAACAATGGATATACTTTAGACTGAATTGGGGCATTTCAATGATTAGAGATGATCAAATTGTAGGTTGAGCAAACATATTAGGGCTATTTGTATTTCAAAAATTATTCAGAAGGCTTTGAACTCCTGCCATACTTTTGGTAAATGGTGGATAGAACTGAAGAAAGTGATAGGCAAGGCCAGAGCCAGATATGACAAAATCACAATTTTCTTTTTAAAATTTCACTACCTTAGTTTCCTTTTATGTACTGTACTTTATTTGGTGTCGCTAACGCCAGATGATTCTAATAAGCTTATAGTATATTAAGCAACATAAAAACAATTAGAAATAACAAAAAACAAACTGGAATACAAGAAAAAACAACAAAAGAATAAAATAAATCTAAAAGCAAGAGGGGGGGAAATGCACATGAAAGAAAAGAAAAAAGAGTGAAAGAATCAAAAGGTAAAGTAAAATTACTGTGTAAAAAGAAAGTTAAAGACCAATATAAAAATTTTAGAATACAAGCGAATCTTCCAAAGTAAAAAATTGAAAATACATGAAAGCAAACCAGATGTGAATTTGCCGGGAACAGAGTGAGAAGAATCATATTATAGAAATCTACAGATATATGAAAGGTATGCTTGGTGTAATGAAAAAGTATATACATATAAAAGAATTCTACAGCAAAGATTTATTGCAATATGTGTAAAAAGAAAACAATATTTCTAAAAAATGTAGTTGATATGGAATATTTAAAAATGCAGGATTAATAATAAGAATAAAAGCATAAGAATATGGAAATATTAGAGATATTTGTGGATGGTATGTACTTTTATAAACAGACAAAGTCATCTTTTGGGGTGAGAACATGAACAATTAAAGTGATCAATTGATATAGCTTTGGAAATCAACATATCAAACAGCAAGCTTAAGTTTCAGAAGGAGACTGGAGTAAATGATTGCAAGTTATACATTGAAACGGAACAACTGGAATTAAACAAATAGGAAAATGAAAGGGGTCAGCGGAAGGAGAAGACGTGACCTATAACCATGGGGGTCATAAAAGCATTTAAAAGAGAGTGATGAGAAGTTTAAAGAACAGAAGCAATGGATAATGTAATGGTCTAAGGACCTGGTGGAAGCAAAGATAATTTTCTAGGCTAAAAATGTCTTTGAAAAGAATAGCAAATGGTTTGGAGAGAAACTACTTTTAGTTTTGTATTACGGCTTAGTTTTGTGTTGCTCTTATAACCATTTCTTGACTCTGCAGAATATTGCTTACTCCAGAAAGAAATAACATAATTTCTGTGTGTGTGTATGTGTGTGTGTATTTGGCACAGGCATTCTCACTCTCTCAGACACAACCAAATGTATAACACAAACATAAAGCCATTTCCAAAATTTATTTTAGTTGGACATGTATTGCCCAAATCAAATCCAGCAAAACAAAACCAGACTGATTGAAACCAAAATGTGATCTCTCGCCCCCACCCCTGTGAAGCTAAAAAAAAACCAATGCCATTCCCTTTTTGGACAGCTTGTTAAAATGACATTATAAGAGTTGGGGCTATTTAGGAATACTTACGTCATGAGCAAAAACATGTTTAGACAAGGAGGAAAAAGAATATGTTTAAACCTGCTTGGAAGCTTTAAAATAAGCCTAATTAACATTTTGGACAAACTAAGTGATGTTAATTTGTAATTCTGGCAAGATGCCTCATAGCTTTTTTTTTTTTTAAGTGCATCATTATTTCTTAAAAGTCTTTTCCATGTGAAATGAAAATAGAATGCCTTACTGTTGGGACAGTTTTTTTTTTTAAGGATTTAACAAATAAGCTATAGAAACCAACCCCAAGTTGTTTAGAACTTTGAAGGACAGGCATCAAGGGCATTGTAAAGCATTAAATAAAAGGATAACAGCAATTAACCTCTTTAGATGGGTTTATGCAGTAAGTTGTTTTGTCAAAAAAATGGATGCACCCTAGACAGCCTGGCTCTGCAGTAGGATCAAGACCAGATGGAGTTTATAAAAAAGTGCATAAAACCCTACATGATATGGATAATGTCTGTTCAAGAGCTATTTTCAGTTTAACAAAGATGATGGAACAAGAGGGTATACATAAAAATTAAAGAAAATCTGATTGGAAACAGATGTTAGGAAACCCCATTTTAATGCAAAGAAACATAGCTGTTTTGAATAGTCAAGAAAGCAAAATTGTTCAGGTAGAAACACTAGTCTCATTCATAAACAACCAAAAGGCAACCTGGGTTGTAATGGAGAATGAATGACTAATGGATCTCATTTAGACAAGGATTCTAAATTTGCAATTGCCGTGTAATACGTTCAAAAGTAGATTATAGAGGAATTCATAGGTTGAGATGACTGAATTTTTTTCCCAGTCAACATTTGTTCAGTCAGATTTAGATTTTTTCTAATCGTCAATAGCTCCTTTATTCCTGAGTTTTCAAAACTACAGAAATTAAATTAACTGTGTGTGTCATTGCTTTGCCTTTTGTATCTTTTTGTTTGTTTATTCTCAAGCTGAAGAAAATAGTATATATCAACTGATTTCCTTAGATGGATGCTTTTTTGGGGGGAGGCAACTCCACAAGCTGATTATATATGAATAGTTAGGTTTTCTTTCTGGTTTTTTTTCCTTTCTGCGAAATTTTGTGTGCCAGTTAAAATTGCCAAACTACAAGCCTGATTTTCTCAGAAGTTTAAGTTCACAGATAGCTGGCACAAAGTTCAGACTAAAGGAAAGTTGCAATTTATGGATATATGCAGACTTTTAAATATGCTTTCACAATCACAGCAAGACAAAACAATCACAGTAACCTCCATATCTATATTTGTTCCGCACAGAACACTGAAGCAAAATGGCTTTCATAACCCACAAATCAAAAAAACCAGTCAGGACAGGATACCAAAGCTCAATGGAAAGCAGAACAAATAGCTTTATTGTCAATGGTTATTGTTACACACAACAGAACAGAAATCAAACAAACCAGGAAAGGTAGCTTAGTGTTCCGAGTTCCTTATCCTTTTACCAGCAATGGCTGTAGTAGGCTCTGTATTTCCTTCTCTGTAATGAAGTATTGTGTCTGTCTGCCTGAATATGTACTGGAAAGCCCAAAGCAGTTTTCTCTACAGTCCCAAACCTGATTCTTCCCATTTTCAATCCCAACTCTTTCTTTACTAGTCTCTTCCAACATACCAATATTGGTTCCATTCTGTTCAGTTTTCAGGGAGTCCAATTCATGCTGAGCACACAGAGTTCTGAGAATAATTTATGTATGAATTTATTTCCAACATTCTATTGGTGTGAAAACAATAACAAGTATATTAAAATTAAGCTAGAAGCAGCAAAAATTAGATTGCATGTATATATGTTGACGAGTTTGCTTAAAAGATAAATAACAATAAGGAACCTATTTGATGTTGCTGCGTATTTATTTGATAAACTGTTTTTACTTAGAATAAAGAAGGCTAGTGTGTCTGCATATGTTAAACTAGCTTCTTACCTGGCCTTGCTCACGTTTTTTTTTTAAGAAGTATATTTGTGCCACAGCATTTGCAGGCCTTCTGAAGTCCCTGGCAACCCCTCCCACATCTCTGGGCCAAGGGATGGCCAACTCTGAGGAAAGGCAGCCATGACTTGAAAGGGGCACTGGGCCACAGCTGTTTGCAGGCCTTCTTAAGCCCCTGGCACTCCCTCCCACATCGTAGGCAACCTTACTTGGCAGGGTGGGCTGCTCCATGTGTCTTGGGCCCAGCGCCGCTGGGGCAAATCTGGAATTTATATATATAAAACATGGCACCTCAGAGGTTTGAATATGGTGTCTCTGTCAGTTTGAAAACTTGCACGTGCTTAATAGAACACATGCTCAGAAGATTTGCACACGCTCAGTAGAAAGTTGCTGCTTGTTTGTTAAGAGTGTCCTCTTTGCCCCCCAAAAAAGGGGTAAAAACCGGCACCTACCCTTTGGAGACCACGACAGTGCTAATCTTACTATGCTTTTCTACCTATTTGCCAAGTTTGCGGTAGATTGGTGCAGATTGGTGCATTCACATCCCACCTCTCTTTTATAGATGTAGATAAGCCTTTACTTTCTCTTGCTAAACCACTTCTCTAAACGAAGGACATGACCAAATATGACAAGCAGAAAATCTACATGAATCTTTAGCAAGATACTTTGTATTAGAACTTTAAATTTATAATTAAAGTGGTATGTTAAATGGCCAAAGCTTGTTAAAGCTTTGATCATCTAATCTTTAATCAACACAAAAATATATTTACACTTGGTATTTGAGATTATTTGGACATGGCTGTAATGCTGAGAAAAGTGGAAGGAAAGGGAAGAAGGAGACAACCAGTAGTAAGATAGATGGCTGTTACTCACTGGTAAAGCAGCAATGGGAAGACTTGAAAGAACAGGTTAGGGATCAATAATCACAGAGGGAACCTATCTGTTGCTAGAGTCAGTGATGACTTCACTTGATGATATCCAATCAATCAATCAATCATCTCACACCCCAGAAAACATTATGCAATCCCACTAGATAAGCATTTCAAACAAAAAAGAAAGGAAGTTCAGTTGCCATGACTCATCTTCCATGGATCCCTTAAAACTAGTTGTCCTGCTATAAATGTTGTTCTTTCTTTTCAACCTTCATCCCCCCAATTCCAGTCAGGTTCTTAAAGACATTTTAAAAAATAGCTTTCAGATTATTCACTAGCTCTTATCAATAGCTGTAAAGTATCCACATTTATCAAGAGTGATACAATGATGGCATGCATTCTAATACAGACGGAAGAAGAAAAAGAGAATAATAGTTTCTTAAACTATCCAACAAAGTTCATATAGAAAAGATTGTACCTATCATTTATAACTACTAAAAGCAAACTGTAAACCCATAATAGAAAGTAAAACAGTCATTTGATAAGTTTCATTCTTATTGCCTTAAAGGTGAGAGGGCTGGCAAAGTAATTTAATAAATATATTCTAGAAAATTGTTTTAGTAATACCTATATTTCATATACTGCAAAAGGGTTATAACACAAATTGAGACTGAAGTCTACTATGTGACATTGATTAGCAAGATGACCTTCAGGCCACCCATTTAAGAGAAAAAATAAAATCCTTGTTTATGTACGCAAAAAAAAAAAGAATGTTCTTAATTCTACTTTAGTAAGGCAATAGTCAAATAGTTTGCACCCTTGATTGTTTCCAAAAAATTTGACATATAGGACAGAGACATGTATTTTAAAATGCCTCCAACAAAGCACCATCAGTACAAATCTTTTATAATTTCCATTTTTAATATATAACATTGGTAATGTCAAATATAAATGATGCAAGGTTAGGTTGGCACATATATATTTGTATATAGCCAGGAAAAGCACTAATTTTGGCCAAGAAAACTGAAACAAATAAAATCATAAGTACTCTGACTCATTCTACCATGATTGCAATATGGTGGTACTTTTTCACTAAAAACAGATCATAATGACTTATGTTTTGTGTATGAAGTACCATATGCAGTATATTTAAGATGATCAGTGTAATTAAACTCTGGGGAATATTAAGACCATTGATTCATTTATCATATTACTATGGTTGCCATATTATTCATCAATATGCAAATTTGAAACTATAATGTAGTCTAAGATTAAATCATTTGTGCAGAATCAATATTTTATTCAATCACAGTTTGGTCTTGAGTAATCTGAGACTACGTGTATATGTATGCATGGTTGGAAACATTCGGAAGAGACCTTAATCCTGCAGTGGATATATAATTGTCATTTTAGCCATTGTCTATCCACTACAAACTACAAATATAAAAAGCATAATAAATATCCCAAAAACCTAGATTACAAACCCTAAATGAAAGGAGAATAAAATATTTCCCCCAACTATGTAGCCATCTAGACAAGTGTCCTTTAGTTTTTTCTGCAAAATAAATGAGCATATCTGTAATCTCAGAAGGATAAGTCTTAGTTACTATTTGGATAGGAGAATACCAGAGGACCTCAGGACTGTTGCCCAAGTCTGGGAAGTTAAAAATATTTAAGAATGGAGGGGGAAAACCAAAAAGCCCTTTCATATTTATACTGTCTGAAGAAAAAGGAAATGGAAAAGCACTTCCATAATGGAACTATGAAAACTCTATAGATGCTATCTCCAGCTAAAAGATGCTTTCATCTTTATCGAACTCTGAAATAGGAATAGCAATCATAGATTAAAGAGTTAGGCAGTCTTGAGCAAAAGATTCCTCTATCTTTTGACTAATATATGCCAAACTCGTTTTGGCTGATGGTATCCAAAGTATAAAAGATCTGAAAGGCAACAAGATCCCTTTCTCTGTGTTAAGCAAATGGGCTCTATGAAGAAAATAAAAGCAGGAACCAAAAGGCAGAGCTGAGTATGGGGAAAGAAAAAGGGAAAAAGTATTCTTGTTTATTTCCTTCACTCCAGCCATCATAAATAGGGTTATTCTCAAGTGGCAAATAAAAATAAAACCCAGGAAGGAGGAAGAGTACGCCTTCCTTTCCTCCTTCCCCTCCAGCTTGTAAGAAAACACACTCAGCACCTGTTTTTTGCCTTTGATGAAAAAAAAAATAGGGCAAAGCCCATGCATAATACTTGACAGATGTCTCCATATGTTTGCATTATCAGCAATGATGTATGTTGCTATTAGAACTAAAATGACAACATAGTGAGAAAAACTGAGAAGAGAAAGTGACTGAGAATAAACCCAGAGAGAGAGTTGTATATATGCACAGGAGCAAACAAATTGATACCAGCTGAAAGCTGACAATACAAAATGACAGCCAACAGGAATGGAAGTAACTACCCAGCAGCAAGTCTTACTTAACTGAGTCAATGATCATGAAAAGAAATGGAGGATGAGGTAACATTTAATGAACAGCTGCTGGCATAAAATGAAAGTTCATACTAAGAACTTATCAGAAGACATGTACAGTATATCAACATATAGGAATCCTGTCCCACTTTCTTTGTGTTCTTTGACTAGTAGTAGTAAAGCTTAATTGTATGAATGTGCAAGCTATTTAAACAAATGTAATCAATAAAGTGAATATCAGAAACAATGTTTCAACAGAAAGAGGAATGGATTATAGTATTGTGGCTTAATTCTGCATACAGTTAGCAGTACATGAACTTGTACAACTGCCTTAGGTACAATGTATTACTAAAATGTCCAACTTCATGTCTGATGATTAAAATAAATAAAACCTCTAGTTAGTATCATGTAGTGTCTGGAATTCCTCTTGGAAGTGTTCCTGACACAGTATTTCATGGAACATCTTTTGTTGTTTCAGACTGTGAAATATCAAACCAGATGTTTAAAAAAAATCACTTGGAGGCGTTAAGAGAAGGAAGGAGACAGTTTTCATTAACAAAGACTACAACAATGAAAGTAAGGCTTCATATTTATTGAACAAATTATGCTTCAATATATTTCCTGTTTTAGAACTTGGATTATTCCATTCTTTCTTTTCTACTGTAATTATTTTCTAAAATGTATTGGAAAGTTGAAACATTAGTCCACAATAAATAGTATAAGCAAAATCTCTGTATGATTAGTGTGCAAACTGTTAAGCAGCTGATATACTATGTTGTGTACATAAAGGTATTTCTCCAAGAGATTCTAGAAAAGGCAACAAATCTGACCAAAAACCCACATTCACTTTCATTGTTTAATTGCTTTAAATTTCACTGCAATACAAGACAGAATTCTGGATTAGTACTTCAATTACAATCATTTCCTATATCAAGGAGGATAATGTGTGATTGTGGTGCAGTGGGGGTTTAAAGAAGAAGAAAGGAAGAGAGAGAGAGAGAGAGAGAGAGAGAGAGAGAGAGAGAGAGAGCAATAGAAATTCAGTCTATTCTATTAGAAGACAAGGAGGACAGTACAAGGAGTTTCCATTGTTGTACTATGATATTTCTTTAGAACCCATATAACTTTGTGCTTTTAAGAGCACAATTAAGAGTACTCCTTTGAGACACAAATGATGAGGATCAAATTATCATATTTAAGATGCATTATGCAAAGATCAAACTCTCTAGAGAATTTTATATTGCTGGGAATTTGGAAGGAAAAATAAGACAACTAGCATCAAGGAAATGGTCTTTAATTTCAGTGATGATTGATATATTGTCAGAATACCCGAAGTACAAAGACAGGGGCAGATCATTCTGCAGAATCTATCTACATGGTCACTAAAAGTCAATTCTGACTTGAGGCCATCTAATTAATTATAATAAACAATAAACAATAAAACCGAATGTGAATGTCAAAGAAAAATCATTTTGTAGGTGTCTAAGTGGACAAGTAGGGAAAAGGACATGAACAGGGAGAGTTCTAAGGTTAAAAAAGACATGTTTGATCCTTTGTATAAATAGTGTTCAGTTCACGTCCCAAGTGAAATAAGTTCATTGGGGACATACAGATAATGGTACACTTTTGTATTTTATTTTATTTTTCTAATAAAATATTTGAATTGTCAATGTTTTGCCTATTGATGCCTTTGTTCTCCAAAATATTCTAAGGGAGCAAATATTAACACCATAGTCCATGCATGTTTCTAATTTACTGTATGTGCCCAGCCCTGTTCCCTAATTACTACCGTAGTTCTACTGCTAATTTTCTTTTTAAGGTCAAGGAAATGACTTAATTAATTAATTACCATTGCACTATCTATTCTCACGCTGAAGAGATTCTGGAAACTGTTTGCTTAATGTTTGGTACGTAATCCTTTGAACTTGTCTTCATCATGTTCATCCTTAAAGTCATCTGGTTATGTGATTTCATGAAGCTTTCCTTCAGCATTCTTCTTCCAGAATTGTGCTCTCCAATGCTTTTGTGAGTTTTCTCTCAATTTTACCCACCATTCTATAAATCCTTGTAAATGTAAACAATTACGTTCATTTTATTTTTATCAACAACATTACTTACTCTAGATAGAAACCATCAGAATACAGACCATCTTAGACATTTATTAACGACTAGTGGATAACCCAGCTTCATCCGGGTATAGTTGGACCTGAAGCTCTAGGTTTGTATGGCAGAAAGCCAGGGAAAAGAAACACGAGGTGCGGCCCACAGGGGCTGCTTCTGCTGCAGGACATTGAAGCTGCCGCAGCTCGATCGCTTGATTTTGAGTCACTCACTGGGTGGCCGGGTGGCCTGCTGTTTTTTCTACCCCACCAGTTATGGCCGCCGACAGCTGGGCACATCCTTCATCATCAACCGTCCCCATGTGGCCCAACCTCATCCCACTGCCTCTGCCACTGCCTCCTCCTGGTGGCCACCGTCTCCAGTTCAAAATATAGCTACAAAGGAAGGTCTGTACTGCACATGTTCCACATGCAGTGTCACACTGCTCTCTGGCGCCCCTTGTGGAAGACTGTGAAGGCATCAGCAGTATCAGCACTGTGAAGGCTTTGGCACTATGGGCACTGTTTTTAGGGGACTGAGACCCTCCCAATGGGTGTTAGGGCTGTGTTACCCCCACAGTGTTTGTTGCTGGAATTATCAGCGTGGCAAGTTTGGTTGAAATTGGTCCAGACATTGATGAACGTATATGGCACACACACACACACACACACACACACACACACACACACACATTGTGTACATACATAGTCACCCACACATATAGATGGTGAGTTCATATTAGCCGTTTTAGGACCCTTGCCTGCAGCCAGATGCTCTAAGACTTATTTCTTCTCCCCAGAATCCTTTTAGATTTTAATGTGTCACCTGAACGTTTTCAAAATTTCCTCATAATTGAACCTAATTTTGTATCTTTTCTGCTTTTTTATGAACACTATATTTATTTGTTTGTTTGTTGTTTATTTTATTTATTAGATTAATACCCCATGTCTCTTTTTGGGTCAAGGGAAATTCAAGGCGGCTTACAGCAATTTAAAATACAGTGAAGTAGTACAATATATTAAAATTCCAAAACACAATTACACACTAGTCAATACTCTCTTCCAAGGGGTGGAGCATCAATTCCAAGCCTGCCGACAGAGCCAGATCTTGGTGGCTATGCATGAGGCCAACAGATTAGAGATGGCTCTTATCTCCATGGGTAGTTGCCTCTGAAGAGTCGGCACTGCCACAGAGAAGGTCTTAGCTCGGGGACCTGCCAGCTGACATTGTTTAGCTGACGGGACCCATAATAGGTTGACTCTGTGGGATCTAACTGGGCGCTGGGAGGAATGAGGTGGCAGAACACAGCTTCGAGGGTACCCCGCTCCTAAGCCATGAAGAGCTTTTAAAAATGGTCACTAGCACCTTAAATTGCACCCAGAAGACCACTGGGAGCCAGTGCAGCTCGCGGAGGACAAGTGTTATATGGGTGCACTGAGGTATACCTTTAATCACTCGCGTGTCTGAATTCTGGACCAGTTGAAGTCTCCAAGTGCTCTTCAAGGGCAGCCCCATGTAGAGCACATTACAGTAATCCAATTGAGAGGTGACAAGGGCATGAGCAACTGTAAGAAGAGCCTCCCGGTCCAAGAAGGGGCACAACTGATGCAACAGGTGGACCTATGCATAGGCCCCCTTGGCCACAGCCACCAAATGATGGTCCAATTGTAGCTGTGGATCCAAGAGCACACCTAAGTTGTGCATCTGTTCTAAGGGGAGCAAATTATATCCAATGAGAAGCTAAATTTCCTGCAAAGTAAAACATGGTGTTAAGAGAGCTTATTTGAGTTAGTTGCTCTTTTCCCAATTCCCATTCCAGGATCCACAAAGTTCTGACAAAAGATGAGTAGATGGCACCAAAGTATGGCTGTCTGCTGGCTTGTCACAATGCCAGTCCTGTCCCTTGCAGACAAATACATATATATTTATTTATTTATTTGATTTGATTTATATCCCGCCTCTCTTCACCCAGGTGGGGAACTCGAGGCGGCAACACAATACAATAAAAAACAATTCCTATA
>JANHGC010009979.1:372442-383477 GCA_027560395.1 Boaedon fuliginosus | reverse complement strand
CGGGTGCGCAATTTGGGGGTACTCCTGGATCCGCAGCTTCAATTGGATCACCATCTTTCAGCTGTGGCCAGGGGTGCCTATGTGCAAGTTCGCCTGCTGCACAATTGCGCCCCTTCCTGGATCGGGAGGCTCTTCTTATGGTCAGTCATGCTCGTCACCTCTTGTTTGGACTACTGTAATGCGCTCTACATGGGGCTGCCCTTGAAGAACACTCGGAGACTTCAACTGGTTCATTATGCAGCCGCGCGAGTGACTGTGGGTGCACCTCGGTACACCCACATAACACCCATCCTCTGTGAGCTGCATTGGCTGCCAGTGGTCTTCCGGATGCAATTCAAGGTGCTAGTAACAACTTTTAAAGCCCTGCATGACTTAGGAGTGGGGTACCTTCGAGAACGCCTTCTGCCACCTTATGCCTCCCAATGCCCAGTTAGGTCCCACAGAGAGGGACTGTTATGGGTCCCGTCAGCCAGACAATGCCGGCTGGCCGGCCCGTGTGCTAAAGCCTTCTCTGTGGGAGCCCTGACCCTCTGGAACCAGCACCCAGTAGAGATTAGGACCATCCCTACCTTGTTGGCCTTCTGCAAGGCCATGAAGACCTGGCTTTGTCGGAGGGTCTGGAATTGACATGCCCACCCCTCTTTGGAAGGTTGTTGAATGGATGTGAATGGATGGATGGTTATGTTTGACTTTTAAATTGTAATATATTTTTTTTTAGTTGTTGTTAGCCACCTCGAGTTCCCCTTGACCGGGGAAATGAGGCGGAATATAAATTGAATAAAAGTAAATAAATAAATAAATAAATAAATAAATAAATAAATAAATAAATAAATAAATAAATAAATAAATTACTGGTAAAGACTGCATCTGGGTGGGGGACATGTTGAAATATACCCTTAGATCTAGAACTTGATAGGGTGTTTTGGGCTAGTCACTCCAACCAACCTGCAGGGTTGTTATTCTGAGGATAAAGTTAAGGGAGATCTCCATATAGGCTGTTTTGATATCCTGGCTGAAAAAAGGATATGAATTTGACAAATCTGACAAAGCTATTGAGCAACTATTAAATCTAGAGAGCCAAACAATTCATAAAGGACTTCCAGTGAATTAATAAATGCCAGATCTTTACTTTATTGGAAAAATCTGGACATCTATGGTGTGCTAAGAAAATGTATATAAGCTTGTCATTTTTATCCCTAAGCCAAACATGCTTGCTTGAACTCACTAGGAATGAAATCCTTCAATTTATCATTGTCATCACTGTGCAGCAATAACTGGAAGAAGCTTTATGACTGCAGGCTATTTCTGCTTTCAAAACCCTTCTTGGGATTTTTTCCCCTAATGTTTTAACCTGAGTCTTACATTTCCCTTAAAATTCTTGGTGCTTTTTATGAGACTGGAGTATAATATTTCAAAACATACCCATTTTTAAGACTGGGTTACAAATTGAAGGTACATGGATTTGATAAGGATACAAACCTTTTATTGAACTCATATTCTTGGAATATGATGCTTATTTCCATCATTTTGAAGAAAAAGAAAAGATGATTACAGGAAATATAGAATTATTTTGAACGCTTTTATGAAGGGAATTCAGACTTTCCAGTACAGTAATCACCTAAAATAATGAAAATGTTTTGTGACTCTTCCAATGAGTAATGCTGCTGCTGCTGACATCAATAGTGTCGACACTTACTGGAACAACTGTGTGTGGTCTTTTGCACTGTATTTTCCAAAACCAGGATCCCAATTCCCATCACTCCAGTCAGGTGGCCGGTGATGATGGGATTGAATTTTCAGCATCTGGAGGCAAGCCAGTGGGAGGAAAGATCAACCAGCCTCTAATGGCAGTTGGTGGGACAAAAAGCAGCAACTTCACTTGCCTATGTGCTAATGAATGGAGATGCCTCCAACATTTCTGTCTATTCTATTAGATGCAATTATCTTCTGCTAAAAAAATGCCACCGTGGCTGTGGTGACCCTTCTAGAATGGAACAGATTTTACAATGGCCTTGTTGGGGCTCCGCAGCGTGCTACTGAGCTGTCAGAGATTCTGACTCCGAGGGAGATCTGGAGTTAGAATCAGAGGGGAGAGAGATGTCAGCTGTTGACACTAATGCCAGAACTCGGAGGCTGCTCCAAACACAGCAGCAATGTAGGAAGGAAAGAGGTCGAGCTACAGCTGACTGGTAATTGACCATACCCTATAGGAGTTAAAATGGGTGTGGTTGGGAACAGTTCGCTGCAGAAAACAACTGGGGAGTTTGGAGAGTCTAGTATCGTGGTTTATTCTGGTTCGTAGCCTTCCTGTTCAAGTGTTTCAGCTCTGCAATCTAGTTCTTTGTGAGTTTTGGACTGTGAGTTAATTACCGGGAGTGTTTTTTCTCCTTCTAATCACTTGGCATTTTGTCCGGAATACTGTGGAGACTTGCCAGGACTTCTGGTAACTTGAAATATCTCTCTGCTTCTAAGCAGAACGGACTTTGGGGGGTTTTGCTCAATAAAAGACACTGTGTTTTTAATAGCTGGTTCGGATCCATGTATTTTGGGTGTGGGACACAATAGGCCTTTCCAATCTCTAATCTGTGTGGCAATGGTTGGAACCTCCCATAGAGGAAAGTAAAAAATGATTTCCAGAAACAGGGTTTGGGTGTCTTTTGCCATTGGAGGAAAGCTAGGAGCCTTGGATAGGAGGAAAGCTAGGAGCTAGGCAAGGAACCTTAGAGGAAAGTTAAGTGCCTGAAGAGCCTTGCAATTTGTCCAGAGTTCTAACTACACATGGCCAGCTGGATAACTATAAGAAACTTCCTAGCAGAGAGTGAGTACAATAACACTCTCCTATTAATTTTCCATAGCAGTTTGTGTTCATTGCCATGTTTTGACTTTATGGTGACACGGGATAGGAAGTGTTGTGTTCCACACCCGTAACACACGGATTGAGGCTCTTCCTTAAAAGCAGAGTCCTTTATTGCCTAACACCCCAATAGAAAGTTCTTTGTACCACTCAGATACTTCAATCTTGCCAAAACCTTCTGGCAAGCTTCCACACTTTTCCAGGCAAAACGCCAACTGTCCAGATAACAAATAGACACACTAATTAGTCCAAAGCCAGAGATGCAGGATTTAACAGGAACGCAGACACAGGTATGCAAAACTGAAGGCTCAAACAAAAATACTAGAGTAAGACCATGATACTTGAAACTAGGACCAAACACAATACTTGATGCTCCGATTCAAAAAGTTATTCTCTGCAAGAGTCCGTTTCCAACTACACCCTTTTAACTCCTATGCGGTGTGGCCAATTACCGGTCAGCTGTGGCTCAGCTTCTTCCCTTCCTTTGCTGCTGCTGCTGCCTTCTCATTAGCCTCCATTCTTGCATCACTCAGGGCCTCTTCTCCACTGCTATCACAATCTGAAGGCTCCTGATAACTAGTGGACAGCCAGCCACAGGCCCAGTATCAGCAGCCGGTTCAGCCCCTCAATCTGACTCTGATTCCAGATCCCCCTCTGAGTCAGAACTGGCTGTCAGATCCGCTGCTGAGCCACAACAGGAAGATAGTAAATAAAAGCTACCATGAGTTACTGTGCTTGCATGTTTGATGTCAGTATGATAGCCTGATTTCTCATATTGACTAAGATAATTTGATAAGGTAATTGACATTATGCTGTACAATACTTGCAATCTGCTGGTATCTCTATTCTCTTCTTCCTGAACTGGAAGTACAGATAATCCCCAGGTTACGAGTGTTCCCTTAGCAAATGTTCAAAGTTACGCAATAAGCGCCCCCTAGCTGTTTACGAACAACTCCTGAAATTACAAATGTTGCACCACCACAGCAGTTGTTGGCTCTTATGAATGACCGCAACGGCTCTGAAATATTCACCCCATCTATCTGCCCATCAAGCCGTTTGGCAGTGAAAAATGCGGACTGGAAATGTGCACAAATGGCTTGAAGAAGCTTCGGCAATGAAAAAGGAGGTGCGGAAGGCTGTGCATGGCCCTCCAGGCCTTCCCTGCCTCCAGAGACTTCGTCAAGCCCTTTGGAGCCAAAAAATACAGACCACAAGTGTGTGTAAACAGCTTGAAGCCTTTGGCCATGAAAAGGAGGCACAGAAGGCCGTGCACAGCCCTCCAGGACTCCTTTCTCGCTTCCAGAACCCTCATCAAACCATTTAGCAGCAGAAATGCAGATCAGAAGTGCACATGAATGGCTAGAAAAGGGCTCTGGGGGCGAGAAAGGAGGCCTAGAGGGCCGTGCTTTGTACTTGAAGCCTTCTTCAAGTCCACATTTTTCACCACCAAAAATCTTGATGGAGGTGGGAAAGGAGGGCCGGAGAGCCATGCGCAGCTTTCCATGCCTTCTTTTCATCACCGAAGCCGCCTTCAAGCCATTTGCTGATGAGAAAGGAGGACTCAAGAAAAGAAATAGGCTGGAGAGAAGACAGATCTTTATAAGGTAAATCACCAGGCGTGGCAGGATGCGGGAGGAAGCAATTGTGGGGACCCCAAGGGAGGGAAAATGAAGTATCTGTAGGTCGGGTGAGGCCTTGGGTGGCCTAAAATAGGTGGCCTGTTCCGTTACTAGCCCACCCCCATGGCCTTCCCCACCCTGACATTTATTTATTTATTCATTTTATTACATTTTTATGCCGCCCATCTCCCGAAGGACTCTGGGCACCCTACAACAGAGATAGCAATAGCACTCAGATGTTGTATACTGCTTATCAGAGCTTTACAACACTCCCCAAGCGGTTACAGAGTCAGCCTATTGCCCCCAAAGAATCTGGGTCCTCCTTCTACCGACTTTGAGAAGGATGGAAGGCAGAGTCAACCATGAGCCTGGTGGGATTCGATCTGACAACTTGCTGAACAAGTCAGCAGAGGCTGCAGTGCTGCATTTAACCATGACGCCACCAAGGCTCTTTAATGAGATACCTCATATTCACTTAACAAGCTGCGTATTCGATTAGCGAATACGTGGGCGAAAGGAGGGGGTGATCCCGTTCATTGTATGAGATTCACTCCTACGAATCCTCGGGTTATGGCTGCATTATATGGAAATGGGTAGGCTCCATTACATTGATAACTCAAGGAGTACTTGTAGTCTTCGCCAGTCATTATATTTACTAGCTACTTGTACTCCATGAATTAGTTTTAAGTCTTCTCATATGACGACAAGCACCACCTATTTTGTTAGCAGCTTTCATAATTTAATAGATATTATGTGAAATGCTTCCTTTTTTCTGTCCTGAATTAGTTGTATTGCAATTTTTTTTAAATAATGGTACTGTAGGTGTTGGGGAGGGTTTCAAAACCATTTATGGCGTTTAGGTATGTTTTAAATCTAGGCTACTTCGATTAAAGTTCACCTGATTTTGTTAGAAATTTCATCCTTACTTTCAAGAGAGCTTGTGAAACGAGGTTCATGGAAACAAAGAATTGGAAATTTTTCAGGCTTTGAAAGAAGTTTCAAGGAATAATTTCGTAGCTTTTTTTTTAAAGTTTTATTTTATTTATTTATTTTATTTTATTTACTTCAATTTATACCCCACCTCATTTCCCCAGTCAGGGGAACTCAAGGTGGCTAACAACAATAAAAACACAATAATCAATTAAAACATTTCTAAATCCAACCATTACTACCAACATTCATCCAAAGGGAAGGGTACGTTAGTTCCAGGCCCTCCGCCAGAGCCAGGTCTTAACGGCTTTACGGAAGGCCAATAAGATAGGGGTGGTCCTAATCTTAGCTGGGAGTTGGTTCCAGAGAGTCGGCGCCCCCACAGAGAAGGCTTTAGCCCGGGGGCCCGCCAGCTGGCATTGTTTGACTGACGGGAACCGCAGCAGACCAATTCTGTGGGACCTCACTGGGCGCTGGGAGGCATGTGGTAGCAGAAGTTTTGAAACTAGGGAAGAGATTTTCAAATAAGTAACTTAAATCGGCGGAGGCAGGTTTAGTTCTAGTTCCCTTTGATAATTTCTTTAAGCCTCCTTGAATTCCTAAGAATACAGATCTTTATATTGTAATATTTGTTCATATAATGTTTGAGGTGTATCAGTGCCCGGTGTGTAATTTTTTTTTTTAATTTAAGAACGTCTACCAAGCTTTCTTCTTGCTGCTCCAATTAACACATTCAGTGCACGCTTGCCACTGAGTGGTCTGTGTATATATGGGTTAAACCACTTGGTTATTTATTCCGATTGCATTGTTTGGCAGCACGAATGAACTGTGCCTTGTCTGTTCTGTAAACCAAGCAAGCAAAAGCAAGAAAGCGAATCAAAACCTAGGGACTCCTATGCGATCAGAGGTTGTGTGGGCTATAAATAACAGGGAGCAAATGATGAGGCTGGAGAAAACCTCTTGTGTTTTCAGATGTGGTTCAATCCATTGAGTAGCGTTTATCTCCTCCCCTCTGGCTCCACTTCAAATGATGGAGACAGAGAATAGTGAAATTCTCGTGCTGCTGTCAGATCCATTGTTAACTTTATTTCATTTATCAAAGTGTCCTTGCCATGATGATCCTGCCTTTTTTAGCTTACCGTTTCTTCTTTTTAAGTCTTTGCTTTTGAGATACCAGCTTTGGCTATTTTAATGCAGAGTCAGATGAAGGTAAAAGCAGTGTCCTTTGACTGCCAGAGCTGGAGCTGGTTTTTGAGTGGTTGGCTGGTCAAAGGGGCCAATTCCCTCTCCTGGCTACTCATCCTTTTGCCATCGGCTGTTTGCGAGGTGTAGCTCTGGGCAATAGCAAACGCAAGGTACCCGGACCAGAGCCTGTGGGCTGGTGAATGAGATGGACCGTTTCTTGGGGTTGGTCAAGCAGATAAGGAGATCCAGGAGAAGAAAAGGCAAAAAGTACCGTCCAGAGGAAGATTATCACGAGGGTTATGAGGATGTGTACTACTATGCCTCAGAGCACTTTCCAAGTAAGGACGGTACAAATGTTTTTCCTTCTTCCGTTACTATGACAAAGGGGGTTACTATTGTTTTAAGCTTTAAAAAAGGCATTGCAGCATTGGTGGGGGGTTTGGGTTTTTTTTGTTAGTGTAGAAGGCTTACTATATTGTGTGAATGAAAGGAAAGCTCTGAAGAAAGGATTAATATTTCAGGGTCAGTTAATGGATTTCTGTCGTGCAAGACTTTTTATTAAATCACTCCAGTGCTTTTTTAAAAAAAACCACACTGCAGACAATTGATAACCGTACACGTGTGTGTGTGCCCGTGTGTTTGATTCAGGGTTCCGCTACATACAGTATTATTATAAGGAAATGTCATTTCAAAGCACTCTGAAAATGCACAAAGATTAAGGGTGAAGTTAAAAATAAAACTGAACACAAGTCAGTCTTTTAACATTGTTTAGCATTTACTATTTTTTTTTCAATAGAAAGTAAAGCTGGTGTATTTTTTCAGGTGTTCATTCATAGTATTGTTAGAGAATTGAAAGAACTATTCCATTAATTTATTCTGCAGCCATGTGCCTGCAACTGCATTTTGTAACAATTGGAGCCATTCAATATCAGTATTTGAAGCTAGAATACAATCATGTTCATAATATTCTTTGTGCCTGCATATTCCCCGAGCTCATGTTTTGTCTTGTACCTACCTATTCCAGTAGGTTTAAAATGTCCACAAATTCCTACAGGAACAATGGGCAAGGGAGCCACACATAGCCTGGTCTGAATTTACTGTGCCATGCTTAAGCTAAAGAAATTGACAATATGAGCAGCCATAAACTAACATGAGCAGCCATAAACTAACAGATGTGTAGGAAAGACCATCTCTGCAATCAGCAGTTTCTGCTCTGTTTATTCATGAGCATGATACATTTCTTTTAAAAAATGTGTATATGTCTATGCCTTTTTTATTCATAACTATAATGGTGTATAGATGGCTTGTAGTCTACTTTGCTGTGTGTTGCAGTTTTCCGGGAAGAGGAACAGAAGTTTTGCAGTTTGCTGGAACCATATGGCAATGCTATATTTATCAACATATGGCAATGCTATATTTATCAACAGCATAGTTTTTGATATAGTATTGTCTTTTTTTTTTAAAGTTGGTTGCGTTGTATTTGCCAATCTGTTACTCCCACATGTAAAGCAATGAATTCATGACAAGATTAATCGTATAATACTATACTTATCAAATAATCAACATAAAGATATTATGCAGAGTACAGAATCTGAAAGTTATTAAAATGGTAATTTGTACAACTTCTGTCCTTCTACCATTTTAGAGTCTATCACCAAGTATTTAAACTAGGTTTCCCTTTATCTTGGAAAATAAAATCAAAAGAAACAAATAGGTCAGTTAATTCTACCAAAGCAGCTGGTTTTTTTTTTTAATAACTTTGTTTTACAAGAGTCTCTTCTTTTAGTATGAACTGACAGATTCTTTTCCACGTAATTTTCCATGTTATGAATATAGTCATTCATAGGGGTGGATTTATATTACCAACCAATTTGCCTCTCAAAAGAAATCAAGAAAAAGAAATGCTTTTGCTCTTAGTAATTTATCATGCTACCATTAGTAGCTGTTCTATTCCCCCTGCTCCAAATACCAAGAAACACACACGCAGGCACCACTGGCAAGGGTTAACTGCTCAAACCTCTGTAATTGCTGGCAGATAAGAGAGCTTGGCAACGATATACCAACAGCTAACCAAGTTCATACAATATCTCTTTCGTTTCTCAGTGAACAGATAACAAACAGGTTGATGCAAACACTTCCCAAATCCGAACTGCATCTTGTGTGGAAGTGCATGTCCTGTGTGCTGATAGGTTGATCCGGCTTCCTCTCCTGTACTTTGCTATTTGAGTGCCCCTAGCTAGAATGTTAATATTCGCAGATGTATGGATGCAACACCAATGCAACCATCTACAGCAAAGATGGATATATTTCCTCGTATGTAATGCTGGATAAATCTGCTCGACCCTTAAGGGCCAATACTGAAGCCATCCATCATGGATTCTCTTGAAATGGAAGCTACTGTTACAGTGCTGTTGTTGCCAGCAGCTGCTTGGCAACGGGGTGGGAGGAGTTGTTTGCTCAGAAATCTAATCTTGCTATTGCATCGCTACTTTCAGAGAATGGCTGGAGATAGATAACAGGTCACCATATCTAGAGGTTGGGGAGAACAGACTATTTTCCTGTAAGTTACAGCATCTTCTGGACTGAAAACTGCTGTGGGGAAGGGTAACTATTGACCCAATTGTGTGGGGTTTTTTTAAAAAATATAATTTTAATGAAGGAAGTAACAAAAGCATGCTATTTCTAGGAAGAGGAAAGTCAAGCAATATATACATAAACTTCTCACGTAGTGCAACTCTTATCTATATACAATCCAGAAGTCATAATCTTTTCAAATCAAATACAAATCCAAGTTCAGCAAAAAGTCCATTAGGAGTTACCAGATACATCAAACAGTTTATCTCTGGTCAAGTAATTCAACATTACAGGATTTGATCCTTCATCACTCTTTGGCATTTAAAAAGAGTCTTCAAATCTCACAGAGGCATCATACAGAATGTCTTGTCAGAACATATCTAGATCGTTTTTTTAATTTATCTTTTTGGTTCCCATTTCAGTAGTGTCAATTGAATTGTCTTCCGTGCTTTCAAACCCAATAATGTCTATGCCAAATGAAAGGTTTTTTAATTTTTTTCTCATCTTTTAAAAGTTTATACATTAAAATGTGTATTTAAATCTATATGTAAAAGAAAACCTCTTTAAGATACAAAAGTTAGCTAACTTAGCCGCTTTAATTCTTTTCTGCCCGATCCTATATTTTCCACTTTTGTCTATTTGCAACTTGCACACAACACTCATCAAGCCTTAGTTCCATTTCAGTCATTTCCCATATAAATAATTAGATTATAAATATTACATACTTGTTTTTCAAGCCTTACAGCAACAATAAACAATATTCCAAACCTCTATGGTCTCCCAATCTATTTAAAACTTTCTGAAATCAAAATCCTTTTGCCAATTTTACATTATTTTAAATTCTTAAGTCTCGGTTTTAAAAAATTTTAAATCCAAAGAAAGTAAAACTTACTATGGGTCAAATTAAGGTTACCATAGGTCATTAATATCCATAAAATTGCTAAATTGAGCATTTCCAACTCTGATTAGAAAGTTGATTCGGCTAGCTTAATGTCCTTATGAAAGGCTCTACTGCTGCAGAGGGCACCGTTTGTGGTTCCTGGCCCTCAAATGCATGGGAGACTACAGTTTTACAGTCTCCTTCTGAGGAGCTGTCATTGAGCGCATTTGTGGGTTCAATCTCTCCTCCTGAGAGGTTTGAAGGACCGTTCAACTCATTGGTCTTTTTTTCTCCACAGTGGCCATTGTCTCTGCTTGTTTGAAGAGACATCTTTACTTGGCCATGACTCACATGTTCTCATATATTTTTTATTTCTGATCATTAAAGCTTTATGACTGCAAATTAATTTCTGTACATTCTTTTTTAAAAGGCATAAACTCAGATAAATTATTGATTTCAAATAATATAATGGTTAAAGTTTGAAACTAAGTCAACTGAAATTGTTTTTGTAAAGCCACCCAGTTTCTAAATCTCTTTGTTGTATCTGAAGGGAGAGGAAACAAACCCACTTCTTTCTTTTTAGTGCATGCTGACCAAACTCTCTGGATTGAGCCCAGTTTACTGTAAAAATTCTTGTTTCTTGTAAATACAGGGGGAGGATACAAGGTTTTGTTTGCTTAAGAGGGGCAAGGCAAAAGGTTACATAATGATCCTGTTTGCATGAGTCAAAGCAGCCCCACAGCAACATAATATTCCCCTATTTAGTAACCTGAATTTCCCTTTTGTTTAATAGCCATAATCCATCAAGCATTGGGTGATTCAGGGGTCAACTTCTTTGTTCTCATAAGTGTTGCTTAAGGTTTCACTTTTGTTTTATGGAGCTGCTGAAGCTATTCCTAGAATTGTACTTCTGTTAGAAGAAATATCCTTCTGGGTTCAGTTCCAAGTGGAGAAAAACACTCTGGAAACATGGAGGCTGTTTGGAAAGATGGT
>JANHGC010009974.1:0-10360 GCA_027560395.1 Boaedon fuliginosus | reverse complement strand
GCTGGTTAACAGGTAGATCAAAATCTTTGTGTCATCAAAAGCTCCTTTCATCATCTAGTTCAGCGATGGCGAACCTACGGCACGCATGCCGGAAGTGGCACGCAGAGCCTTCCTTCTGGGCATGCGCACCATCGTTGAAGTGGGTTCACCCACCCGCCTGAAGTCTTTCATAGCTGTTTCGGAAACACAGCTGCTCTGTGTTCTGGCTATGGAGACGTACGCGCATGTGCGTGGGGGGTGGTGTGCACAAGCGCACAAGACTCCCCCACCCTCCCTGCTGCAGGCACATGTGACCTCCCCAACCCCATGCGCATACGCGCGCATCTCCAAAGCCGAAACAGCTGATCCGACAATCAGCTGTGCTTCGGAACAAAGGCGGGAGAGCGCGCGGGATGGTGGGAGGGATGCACATGCACATGCACACGCATGGGGTAGCAGGGCATGTGGCTGCACGCGCGCGTGTACACCCACACCTCCGGCACGCGGGCCAAAAAAAGGTGTCGCCACCGCTGATCTATTTAGTACATTTAAAATCTCCATTCCAAACAGTTTGTGAATATTTAACTGCCATGAATATTTTATTTTCAAAAAGGGAGAGAGAGCTGAATAAAAGTCAGTTGAAGAAACACAACCATCAGTCCATTAAATGTGGACATTCCAGAATTCCGTCTGGACCATGACAAAGTCAACGGTGGGCTACACTTTTTTCTTTTTAGATTTTCTTTGTCCAGCTTCATTATTTTTACAAATCACTCAAGATGGCGAACATACCTAATACTCCTTCTTCCTTCTATTTTCCCCATAACAACAATCTCTTGTGAAGAGAGTTAAGCTGAGAGAGTCACTGACCCAAAGTCATCCAGCCAGTTTAAGAGAACTGAGCAACAACCCACATGTTGGTTGTATTCACAGAAAATGCACAACCAGGTAGTAACCTGTTTTATGGTTTTGCTGAAAACCACAAAACAGGTACAACTCCAAGTGACCGGTTTTATGGTTTTGCACAGAAAAGAAAGTGAAGTTAATTTCCTATGCAGTGGGTAAAGTTAGACTGGGCAATTTAAACAGGTGAGCAAAAGGTTGATGTGGAAAGGAAAATGTGACATAGGTTGCGGGCAAAGAATAAAACGACCTTTGATCAAGACTCCCAATTCATGCATACAATTATCTACAAAGCACTCTGATCTTCTCTAGTCCCTGTACGGCCATCGTACAGCAGTGAGTATAAGTGGGTGTATGTGTAATACTTAAGCAACAGTAATTAAGCTTGTATAGGTTAATAGAGATTCCCCACAAGCTGTGTGTTCCATGAACTTTTTTTTTACTGCATATGATCCCTGAACTCTTGTATGTATCTCCATTGTGAGCCTAATAAATCATATTTCACCATCACCCACTCCCTGTCCCAAATTTGCTTCTCACCCAGTCAGTTTTCTGTCTCAAGGACTAGAGAGAAGGGAGGGGAGACAGGTAGGCAGCTGAGGGAAAGCCAATTTACCAGAAATCTCAACACTTTAGATGGAAGTGTCAAAAGCTAACTTTCCACTAATGGGAAGTGATGTTTCTTGAATTTTTAGGGGTTCGTTGTTTTTAACATCCAGCTGCATTTACCCCATCCCCCAGAAATGTAATAGCTAATTAAAGTTTGCCTGTGAGGTACAATAGGATGCTGCTTATAGGCATATTTCCAAGCCCTATTTAAACCACTTTTTATAACACCAAAAGCAGGTGTCACACAATCCTTATGGAGAAATTGTGAGTGACATGAGCAACTTCAAAGCACAGGATAAAACACATATTCATTTACTTAAAATTAACAGTTGAGGATATTTAATATGATTATAACCCCTGATATTTAACAACGCCCTTGTGGCACATATACAAATATCATTTTGTTCCTCGGCGCCTTTGGGGATTGTGACAATTAGTGTATAGACATTGCTAATAAGTTGACTTGGGGGGAAACGAAAATGCCCCAAAGGAACTGAAGAGCCACGTGTCGATTTTGCAGGTTGCAAGCCCCCTTTTAAAACCGTGTTGAGAAAGTTACACTAGGTTTTTTTGAAGAACCTTTTCCATCAGTATGCCAGCATTTTGCCTACCAAGTGCAACTATTTGGGCAGGTGTGAAATGGGGGCGGGGGGCTTTTTGCAGTTTCCCCAGAAGTCTAGAACTATATTTGTCAATCTTGGCAACTTTTAAGATGTGTGGAATTCAACTCCCAGAATTCCCAGCCAGCAAGTTTAAAAACACTGCTCTAAAATGTGTTATGACCTCAACGCACTACCACAGTTGGGACCCGAATTTCCACTGACAAGCAAGGTGACTGATTTTACAACCTTTTCTGGCAGTTGTTAAGCCAGTCACTGCAGTTGTTAATGAAACACAGTCATTATGCAGCTTCCCCCATTGACTTTGCTAGCAGAAAGGGGAAGTCACAAATGTTGATCACCTGACCCTGGGACATTGTAATTATCATAAATACATGTCCGTTGCCATGTGTCCAAAATTCTGATCACATGGCTATGGAGGTTGTAAGTGTGAGGAGTGGTCAAAACTCTTTTTCAATGTGTTACAACAGGGTTGTCAAACTTGATTTCATTGAGGGCCACATGGTTGTGTTTGACCTCGGGGGATGGGGGTGGCCAGAGTGGGCGTGGCCAGCTCAACATCACTCATGTCAGGAGAACCTGTGGTGGCCCGAGCGCTCTGACAGCAAAAACAGAGCTCGGGAGGGGCACACAAGGCCCCCCCTCAAGCTCAGTTTTTGCTGGCAGATGGTTGCAGGAGTCCATCAAAAAAATGGAGCCTGGGAGAGCCATGTGTGGCCTTCTCAAGCTCTGTTGTCGCTGGCAGAGGCAGCGTGGCCCGGTCCTTCGCTGTATCAAGGGCAGCCATGTGGGCCAGATCTAAAGCACCCCGTGGGCAGATCTGGCCCACAGGCCTTGAGTTTGACTTCAAACATTCAGTAAATAAATGGTTCTAAGCTGAAGACTACCTCTACCAATGGCGTTCTTGAGTCTCCCAGCTACAGGCTTCTAAGAAAATCCCAAAAAGGAGACTAATTTTCTCTGAACCTAAAGCTACACAGGGGCCTTATATGACATGCCAAATTCTATAAAATAGTTTATGACCTTTAAACTATAATGAAATGAATGGCGTAGAAAAAGTCAACCTGATACCATTCAGGGAAGGTAGCAGTGACCTTGGTTCTTTCCTAGTAGATTACAGAAAAAAAAGTTACGTTCAATTTTGTAATTGAAAGTGAGGTCCTTTTTTTGCCCCCAAGAGTAATAAGGTATAATTAAAGATAATTTGATTCTGTTAGCAGTTACAAGCTTTTCAGGCTTTAAAAGATTTGTGACTAAACTTGAAGCATCAATGATACATAAAAAATTGTAAATCAAGATTTCTGTTGACTAATAATGAGTCATGTTGTACATGGTTTATTTCTGTTGACAGCAATTTAACAGCAGTAGCTATAATGATGCCTTTTTGGAGTGAACTATATACCTGGAAAATCTGAATTAGCACCTAGAGTGTCAAACAACAAGGCCAAGACACAAAGCTCTGCAAATTGAAAGATCTGATCAACGTGGACTTTCTGCAGCCAAAGGAGTAGCTTGTTTACTCCACTTCCACAAATTTATTGAGGAAGGGGAAAGAACATAAATATGTAACCTTTCAAGAATCTCAGACATTAGCTGAGTTGCAAACTGAGAAGCGATACGCTTTTTAAAGCAGGAATACACAAAACAGGTCACAGTCTTGGTCTGACCTTATTGCAAAAACAGATAAATAAATACCTGTACAGCTAAAATGTTATAAAGATGGCTTTTTCATATGTTGCCCAAAAACACAGTTTGGAATGGAACACTTTGGAATCCCATGTTTCCCAGAAGTACAAATAAGTCACAAAAGAGTTGAGAAGAGCTTAAGAAAAAGAGTTGATATTTTAAAAGTGTTCTAATATTAAAAACAGGTAACATTGCAAAGAGGTTTTTTTCCCCTTTCCCTTGAATTATGAAGTTTGTTTGAGACTTAGTGATAATCAGGACATCCAAGATCTTGAATGCACACACATCCCAGACATTTAAGATGACTTTAGCAATGGGGGAGGGAGGGAAGGACTGCATTTAAACTAGATCCTTCAGGAAAATGCTTAATATGGTTTCACACAGCTCAACATGGCCTTTCAAAGAATCCCAGCTCTGCCAAGTTAAAGTGGACCTTTAGTTTAATTTGCAAAGCTAAAAAAGCATCGCCTATAGACATATACAGCATTCCCTGGTGCCCGCCCCCCCTGGACTACAGTTCCAGAAACCCATGTATCTTGCTTAGGAAAATAACTACCATAATCTAACATGCTGGGGGAGGCTAACTAGTTCATCCAGTTTGGCAAATCCTTGCATCCACACAGCCATGCTAGATCTTTGGCCAAAGAGAGAAGATTTTGACTGGCTGGATCATCACACTACTAAGAATACTGAAAAGGTTGGAGGGAAGAAAAGGCAGCCATTCAGAGTGATATGTTGATGAGTCATGGAAGGGAGAGAGGGACTGTGGAGATATCACCAATGGGCTTTAATCTTCAGGACAGGACTGAAAGAATTGGAAGAGCAATGGGTCCCTTCTGAAGGAGGCAGCTATTCCAGCCATCATAGCAATCAAGACAAATCCTGGAAGCTGTAGTTCAGCAATATAATAATATAGATTCTTATTTTGTTCAAATTCATATAAAAACGTATGTAGTCCACAAAATTGCATAAGCCAGCTTACTGCCTTTAGGATTGTCCATATTTCTGTTTTCTGATCATTTAAAATTCAGTGGATGAATCCATTTAAAAATGTGATTTAGGAAAGCAATCATAAACTTTCTTTTGTACAGCTCATTCTTTTGATTTTTTTTTCCAGCACAAGACAGTCTCATGCTGCACTAATCATCTCTTGGAAGGCTATGCACAAGTACTATGAAGCAAAGGATTTTTTTAAAAACCACTAAAGCACCTTTAGAGCCAGAATCTTCTCGTATCATGTGATTTTTAACAGCAATTCAAACTGGCTCCAGCACTTCACACATACACCCACAGCTACCATCCAATTCCGCCCTGATCTTCACAAAGGTCTAACTCTGCAATTGGTAGGGACCAGCACTGCAAAAAAGACGCTATTCCAGGCTGAAAATTCAGATAAGAAATTATAAATATTAGGAAATGTTAGAACTGTGTCCAAATGTTATTTACTACAATGTAGTGTTTCCTTGGTATATCCTATTCTAGATCAAAACTATAAACCAAAAACCTAAGAGTGAAGGAATTAAAAAAAAAGTTTCCATTCTTTGCTAGATGTCATGCTATTAAGACATTGCTCAACATTGAAACCTATTCACAATCTTAAATATTTACTTTACAACACATCTGTTTCTGAAAACAAAGATTAAGAACCCTTTACGCTTCTTTCTCAAACACAGCATTCTTGGGAAAGTGTGATAAGCAATGCTGTTTAGGGAGTGAAGATAGCACAACCAACCACCAGTTGATTTTAAAACATGTGCATGCTTCGAAGAAAGCAATCCTCAAAGCGTTTCTTAAAAATTATACCGAATCTCTGTAAAAAGGAAAGGTAAATTCATTTCAGGAACACATAAAAATTCAGCCCTCATAGTAACCAAACTCTGACTAAAATAAATATCATGGAACACATCTACCAACAAAAAGTACCGTTAAAATGTGCCAACTTTAACTTTGTTTCATTCCGCCCCCCCTTAGCCCATCTGCCAAGCAGAAAAAAACAGAAGGAAGGAATATCCGAGTCCTGAAGCCATTCTCATCCAGCGTAAACCTGAGGTTGCAGTGGAGGGGGCAGTTTGTCATTTTCAACGTTTTCAGAGTCAATGGCTGCCAAGGCTGGGTTTGGGGCTTTAATCTCCAGAGGGTACTTCTCCACAATCTCCTGGACTTCCTTGGTGATCCCATCAGTCCAATCAATGAGGTCCCTCTCAAGCTTTTTGGCCTCGCTGACAATCCTCTCCTGCCTCTCGTTCAGTTGTGAGAGGAGGCCAAGGTTCCTGTACATTTGGCGCATCCCCACACAAACGTTGGCTGGCCAGTTCTCGGGTTCTTGCTTCTTTGGAGAGGTCTGGCCAGACATATAGCGGTCAAAGTCTTCCTGGCTCAGGTTTAAGGACTGAGCATCCAACTTCTCTATGAAGGCCACAGCACAACACTGCAAAAGCAAGAGCATTGGTTCTTTCAGGTTGCATACAGTTAACATCAACTCCACTGATAGGCAAACTATTTGATTCAACTCTTAAAACATGTTTTAAACCTTGATAATGAAACCTTTTGCAGAAGATAGTTTAAATTACTTCTTAATAACAATAATACCAATAATAATAAAGTAAGGCTATCAAAATTTGTTTGATCAGGAGGCCTACAAAGTTCATTAGAAATTTACCCATGCACTCCCTTTCTGAAGTATCTGTTACAGTACATGCTGCAGTCTGTATGTTCTGATACATGCCGATTTTTATTCATCTTGCAACTGCTGTGTGTGTGATAGAGAGAAAGAGTGAGTGTGCCCCTCCTAGACCATCATCAGCTATGGAGTAATATCTGTAAACTACCCAGAGTCCATGACAATTGAAGTAGTAGATAAATCAAACAAACTAATATAGAAAATGCACTGTTATTGTTTAAAGCTTCCACGCCTTCACCTCCTCAAATATACACTAAGCTTCATGCTAAAGCTAGATCGGGATTAACAAAACAGAAAACTTGCAGAAAGAAACTATATTTGGGTTAATATAATGACCTGGTTAAAAACATGTTAATGTCTTGACTGGGTTCCCATCACACAACGAATAGCTAAATACACAACTCCACTGTAGCTCACTGTACAAACTCAATCAAAGTTTTCCTAGTTTTAATTTTAGTTCTGTGTAATAATTCAGTCATACTTGGCTTCCCATTCCTATTTGGCAAACATGGCAAGAATATTGGAATAGTTATTCTTGCAGACCTCTTTTTTTTTTAAAGTACCTACATGTAGATTTTATTTCTGGTATTTCAACAGCTAGAAAGTTGGCATTTTGCAATATATTTAACATATTAATTATCTGCATGAACACTTGATGTATGTGCATCATATAGCTCAGGGGTGTCAAATTCAATTTCATTGAGGGCCACATCAGGATTGTATTTGACCTTGGGTGGGCCGGGGGCGTGGCCAGAGTGTGCGTGGCCAGCTTGATGTCACTCATGTCAGAGGCGGTGCCTCTGGTGGCCCGAGTGGTCTCAGCAAAACCTGGTTCCTGAGCTCCTGCAACCCTCTGCCAGTGAAAACAGGCTCCTGAGCTCCGTTTTTGCTGGCAGAGGCACTGTGGGCCAGGACTTCACTGTTTTCAGGACAGTCTGGCGGGCCAGATGTAAACACCCCGCAGGCCGGATCCGGCCCCTGGGCCTTGAGTTTGACACCCCTGATATAGCTTCTCCATAGTACCTCATGATTTTAGGTTCAAGATCCAGAAAACATGCCAAGCACATGCTTGCTAATATAACAATGAAGGCCACAAATAAGGACACTGAACCAGATGAGCCAAAAATTGTTAGGCAGCCAATAAATTTAAATAAATGATGATGATCATGATAAGTTCAGCTTCTCTTCCAATCAGGGAAAACAAGAAAAATAGGTTTGGTATCTAGCAATATACAGTTCTTCTAATTCCCCTGAAAAAAGAGAGTCACCATCGCAGAACTACTTACCAGGTTCGTAAAATAATATCCATCCTCCCCAGTCATCAGCCTGCTGGGATTGCAGAACCGAGTAATGTACTGAATGTTGGACTGCAGGCGGGGTGGGTTGCCCTTCAGGACAATGTAGATGAGAGTGGGCAAAAAGTCATCAGCTGAAGCTGGCTCTGCCTTTGTGGTCCTGATGGCATTAAAGATGTGTTTGCTGCAGCTTGTGATGCAGGCCAACTTGTCCCGGGGGACACGCTTCGAGTCCATTTCAATGATGTCTGCAAGGGGAAAACAATCCCAAGAATCAAGGGGGACTGCATTCATTGGCAGGGGTGCTCTTTCCACTTTAGTTGTCCCACCCTCCATACTTAAAGTGTTTATTAAATCTTGCACGGTATCTTTCTTTTAAAGGCTAGAAATCAGGAGACTGAGTTCTAGTCTCCTCTTAGGCATGAAAGCTGGCTAGGTGACTTTGGATCAGTCATTCACTTTCAGCTCAAGACATTAAGTTTGGGTGACAAGCCGATTGGTCAATTCCTGTTGCAGCCAATGGATCAACATGCAGCTGATCTGGGGGGAAAAAAGTTTCCTGCACTTGTGGGAAAATGCTAGGAAAGGAGGGGGAGGGGAGCCTTAACAGTTAGCAGCCCAGCAGATCAGCAATCCACTGACAAGCAAAATTACCCAAAAATGATTTAGGCAATTTTAAGTAGTTAGGTACCTAAAAGAATGACAAGTACCAGTGTTATTCTTTGAAGAGGCTTTTCTCTTATGAGTTAAGAGGAAAAGGAATGTCTTGAAAATGATGCTGGCTCCAATATTATCATTTGTCCTTAAAATATATGTCTGTCCTAAAACTGTTTTATAGCATATATAAGACTCTGCAGGGGGTTCAGATGATTGACAGTTAAAAGGTACAGTTACAATCAACCAGGTTATATATTTATGACAGCTCTGAATGTATTCAGCCTTCCATATGCAGGCAGTATAAAATATTAATAATGATTTTTACGGCACCGGAGTAGCACAACTAAACATCTAAATTCAGAGAGCTGCTGAATGACAATTTTCCAATTGATGAGACAAGACTGAGAATTGCTCTGAGTTAAAGATAAAGCCACATCAGAATGGCCATCAATTCATAATCCCAATTCTAGAATAAGATCTTCTCAAGTCTCAAGCCAGAACTGGAAGGGACAGAAGGGTCAATGACACAGATTTTTGGCCTTGGGGAAATCAATTGCTTTGAAAATATGTAATGGCAGAGAGTAGGCACACCATCAAAAGGAGACTTATTCTACAATGAGCTTTGAAGAATTCCAGGCAGCTATTCCAGTGGATGAAATGAAAGAGATCTAAGCAAGGAAAAGGAGATGACAGGAAGAATTCCTTAGAAATTAGGGACACCAACTAACTACGTCTGTACAAACTTAGTGGATCAAAGTATTCTTCTAAACAGTTAAGCAGTCAGTGTGAATAATTTCCACTTCATTTCCATTAAATTTCCCTTAAAAAGTCCTTCCTTGGTGGGGACTACAGAGAGAGAATGAAGCAGTAGCACTCTCCTGTCATTCTGCTTCTACAGCTGTTGGATGTAGCAAACATAACCCTTGCAATATTATTCTTACATGTTTTCATACTGGCATGTATAATGCTAAGCAGAAAAGCTAACAAAACGTGCTATAGGTTTTAAGTTGTATGTATGAACCAGCCACTTGAGAAATGTATTATCCCAGGATATAATTTTTTTTGGGGGGAGAAATCACTCCCAACAAGGTTTTCATGCAAAAACGGAATGTAGGCACCATGGGCTAAACTCACATTCTTACTAGCTTTCTGATACGAGACAAGTTTGCTTTGGATTGAGCTGATGGTTTTTACTGTGGTGAAAACATTTGAGATCCATAAATATCCCTTCTCCAACCCATCAGCCCGTTACATACCTGTGATAGCTTTCACAACTACATCTGAGACTTCAGGGATTTCTTCATTGACAGGAACACAAAGCATTTGTGGAGTAACCCAGTGCAAAGCTCTGCAGGTTGATTTGAAAACAAGAAGGGGGGAGGGGAAACCACTATTAAGATCTTTAAAATAGTTTAACATGTCAAGATTAAAATAACAAAACTCTGTGCCCCCAAAAATTGCATTCTGGGAAACAAAAGCAGAGAGCAAAATATTTAGTTTTTTAAATAATGAATCTGCTTTTATTTATTTAATTTTTATTGCATACATCCTAAATCACCTGGCTCATGTCCTACAGGGTTTTAGAGACCAATATCAACATAATGGGAAATCCATTCTTAGGCATGATTTTATATAATTTTGGATCCAAAACTAGTTATTTTGAAAGATAATGGCAGATTTGCTTTAAGTCATCTACAATGAGGGAAATAAGTATTTGATCCCCTGCTGATTTTGCCGTTTGCCCTCTGACAAAGAAATGACCAGGCCATAATTGTAAAGGTAGCTGCGAGAGACAGAATAACAACAAAAAAACCCAGTGCCCAAAAGTCAGAGATGGATTTGCATTGTAGTGAAGGAAATAAGTATTCGATCCCTTCACAAAAGATGTCTTAGTACTTGGTGGCAAAACCCTTGTTGGCAATCACAGAGGT
>JANHGC010009966.1:0-23979 GCA_027560395.1 Boaedon fuliginosus | reverse complement strand
CTAGCAGTTCGAAAGCATGTAAAAAATGCAAGTAGAAAAACAGGGATCACCATTGGTGGGAAGGTAACAGTGTTCCATGTGCCTTCAGTGTATAATGATGCCGGGCACATGACCACAGAGACGTCTTTGGATAGTGCTGGCTCTTCAGCTTTGAAATGGAGATGAGCACCAGCCCCTAGAGTCGGGAACTGACTAGCACGTATGTGCGAGGGGAACCTTTACCTTTACCTTACTATAGGGAAAACCCCTATTTAAATATTCAATTCTCTCCTTAGTGAAATTAGAACTCAATGAGGAGTGTATCCCAACTGGATCCTTTTAACATGACCATTGTTAGAATTGTGGCCTTTTGTGTGTGTGTGTAGCTTCCTCTATCATACAGAAATCTCTTCTGAATTTGAAAGTTATTTTGCCTAGGGATTTCCCAAACTGGGTTCTTTTCAGCTACTTTAAAGAAACCTGATTTCAAGTCTTCTACACAGAAGAGGGCTCTAAACAATGGTGGATTTCATCCAGTTTGGCCCAGTTCGCCAGAACTGGTTGTTAAAATAATTATCAGTTCAGCAAACCAGTTATTACAATTAAGCTACTGGTTCAGCTGAACCTGTAGCTAATTAAATCAGCTGCTTTTTGCATAGCATGCACATCACCTCAGGCCTCAAAAAACACCTGATTTAGGCACTTTAGGGCCAAAAATTTAGTAACTGGTTTGGCCGAACTGGTAACTAAATCAGCTGTTTTTCAGGCCTAGATTGATGTGGGTGAGATACATGCTGCGTATAGATCACCTCAAGCCCCAAAAACAGCTGATTTAGCTACCAGTTCGGCTGAACCGGTTGCTAAATTTTCAAGCCTAAAGTGCCTAAATCAGCTGTTTTTCGGGACTGAGGTGATGCATGTGCAGTGCGCACTACATGCACATCAATTTAAGCCCCAAAATCAGCTAATTTAGCTACCAGTTCGGCTGAACCGGTTGTTAAATTTTTGCGCATAAGGTGATGTGCGCACATCATGCATTTGGTACGTTTGCCCACGCTTCATGTGTGTGCACATGACCAAAATGCCTGCACCAAGTGAAATGGTTGTTAGACTGTTAGGAACCCACCCCTGTCTCTAAAGTATGTTTTCCCTCCATTCTGAACCATTCCCCAAGCTCCCTCTGAAACCCAATTGGGTCCATCAAGAGCCTGGGCCTCCAACCAGAATGGAGCCACCGCCCCGCATTGGAGTGAAATATGTTGGAGATTGGGAGAATTTGGGGTTTTTCCTAGCTCAAGTCCGTGCTTACATGCAAGATTATGGAAGAGTTTTTCCGACTGTGAGCACCAAGATTAGAGCAGTTACTGTTTGTTTAGAGGGCCAAGTGGCCAAATGGTATTCTACTCTTTCAAATGCAAACTCTCCACTTCTGAGAGACTTCAACAGTTTTATGTTTGCCCTGCGCCGTAGATTTGATGACCCCTTGGCAGATCGCAGGGCTCGAGATAGACTGAAGGCCATAAAACAGGGGTGGACGGGAGTGGCTGAGTATAATGAGGAATTCATGGAACTCGCTTATCGTGTAAACTGGCCTGAAGATGTAATCCTTGATTGCTATCAAGATGGTCTTAACAGTGATGTTTACAATGCTTCAATTGCTCGAGGGGCAACAAACAATCTTGAGGAGTGGATGTTAATTGCTGAAGAGGCCAACATTGACCGGATGAGAACCCCTTACATATTTATCAGTATGAACCCCTTACATATTTATCAGTATGAAAAAATCACATTGATATATGAATCTTTAACATATCCTATTATATAAGTAAGGCAAGACAAGACTTTTGACATTATTCTACATGTGGAAAATGACATTATTCATTATTCAGGATAATGACATTATTTGACATTATTCTACATATAAAGTTAATCATACAACTATAACTCCCGTTGAAATCAATATTCTATCTCTGAAATATTTTCTATACAATCCAAAGGATTAATTGTCCCAAAGGAGGTTTTTTAAAAGGCAATTGGACTTTCTTATTTTTTCCTTGAAGATGTTTTGCTTTTCATCCAAGAAGCTTCTTCAGTTCTGACTGAATGGAGAGGAATTGAAGGATTTATATTCCTTGAAGTTATCTGTTTATTAGCACTCTCTCTGAGAGTTGTTGAGGCTACTTAGGGGTTTACCTGTGCCCTCAGGGTCACATAAATCAGTGTGAAAATGGGTGTTTCAAGAAGGTTCCATTGGAAACACTTCAATGATTGTAAGAGGAATGTTGTAAACAGTCCATAGACAGGTAATAGCCGCCTCGAGTTCCCTTTGACCAGGGAAATGAGGCGGGGTATAAATCAAAATAAATAAATAATTATATGAGGACCACTTATAACTATAGATTAATAAAAGGTAACAATTTGACTTACTCCAAAGAACTCAAATTCTATCCAGTTATATAAGAAATACAATGAAGAAAAATAAATTATTTTAATACATTCAAAAAAGACACCTCCAATATAATAGAAAATATATAAAAAATGTAATAGAAAAAAAAGATTTTTTTATTTTTAATTAAGCCTATATTTGGATGAATAGTCAGATAACAGATAAATTGTTATGTTTGAATGTTGTTTGAAGGACATGTGTCATTCCACATATCTTTATTTTTAAATCAAAACATTTTCTCAATTTAAAATCTTCCCTAAAATGCATTTTTCAAGTCTATGTAAATAAATTACACTGAAATATTTGATATATTTATATTCAAGATAATTCTAACTTAGCTCCATCCCCATAAAACTTACTTTCATTGGCATGAGGGTAAGGAAATCTGTGATAAGGTTGTGGATTCTACGGGTGTAAAATTCTTCCTGATAAAAGTTTTCTGCTCTCACTACAGATTCAGTGAGGAATAGAAAAACATTGTCTGCAATTGCTAACTCTGCCATTGCTTCATCAGCTTCAGTGAATTCTGCAAATGCTGCAAAAAAGAAAGAACAGAAGAAGCAATGTCACAATACATCATACCTCATAAGAAGTATCAGTTAGCGCTGCCATTTTAATCAGTGGAATGTGTGTAGATCTGTTTTCTTCATTGAAATGAAGGTAGAAGAATGGAACAGAGTTCCTTGACTAAATACCACGTTTAATCAAATTTACCTGTCACATCAGAGAAGTGTGAAATTCCACGCAAAGTTAGCGCCCAAGCTAACCTAACAGTAGCTTGAAGTCCTGGTAGTTTCCAAGGCCGAGATTCCTGAAGGCGTGTATGGATTGCTGCTATATACTGTCTCTCTGTTAACAACGGCAACTGGCGCATCAGTTCTAAAGCAACAATAAAAAGTATCTACCAATGAAAAAGAATGGTCCAATTCCATTGCATTTTTTTAAACTTAATTTGTCTAATTATATACCATACCAGTTCATGGATACACAATGCTCAATGTGTATCATGACTGGGTTCAAGCATGCAAATCACATTATGGCTTAGTGTGGCATAGAAGCACAACCAATAAAAAGTTAAATTCAGAGATAAAATAAAAATTACACTGGATTTCCATTTTAACACCAATGGACTTCTATGAATAAATGCATAGTTATTGTTCAGTATTATGCGTCTTTGAAATTTAGAGTGCAGTTCTCTGCCAAAGAAGAGTTCGCTGTAAAGTTAATTGGCTAATGAAACATTTGATCATAAATTCTTTTTAAGATTAATCTAGTTTAGATTATGTTTATTTTTCAGAAGATTTTAGACAGTTTTATATGTATGTAATAAAAAGCAAAAGCATCTGCTATCTTCCCTGCTGTTTTTGTGTTAATTTATTCAAGCTAATATTCTTCTGGTAGAAGTAATGACATTCTTAAGCTTTACCCTAAATTATGGAATTCAGAGTATAGGTGGTCCTTGACTTACAACCACTATTGAATCCAAAGGTTTTATTGCTAAATAAGACATTTGTTAAGTGAGTTTTGCCCCATTTTACAATCTTTCTTGCTATATTTGTTAAGTGAATTACTGCAGTTGTTAAGTTAGTAACTTGGATGTTAAGTGAATCTGGCTTCTGCATTGACCATATCTGTCAGAATGCTACAAAACTTGGTTATATGACTCTGGGACACTGCAATTGTCATAAATAGGAGTCAGTTGCCAAGCATCTGAATTTTTACCACATGCACATTGAGGTGGGGGGTATTGCAACAGTTTAAGTGTGAAAAATGGTCATAAGTCATTTCTGTCAGTACCGTTGCAACTTTGAATGGTCACTAAATGAACTGCTGTAAGTCAAGGACTACCTATATTACAACTGGGAAGTAAACTCAGGAATAGAAAATTCCCTTAACTACCATCTAATTCCCACAAATTTATAAATGACAAGTTTCTATTTACAAGGTAGAAGGTCAGTTCCTACTTTTTATTTTTCACCTAGTGTAATAGTGAGTTCTCGGCCTGATAAAGATTCAACAAATGGTTATATTACCATAGCTGCATTCTATTCCATTATCCATGAAAAGACTCACCTCCTTTCCAAATCATAAAAAGGCCGCTAGAAAACAAAATTAAAAATGTCTGGAACCTGGTATCTTATGAGATAAGCTTATTCTAAATGAAAAATTGCTGGGAAAAAATCTAATCCCTTTCTTATATTTCATTAAATCTTGCTGTAACCTGTCCTCGTCTTGTTAGAAAGTAATCATTTCAGTGTGCAAAAGTTTCTGGACACTCTTCTCATATCTGAAAAACTATCCTTTTTAAAACACCTACCATAGAATCATAGGAATATAACAGCTAAGATATACAGTATATGTAAGCAACGAATATTTTTTGTTAGTAGACATTTAATTATAAATTAATGACATATATGAATGGCACATCTTTCAGTACCAACTCAAATGGAAAATATTACCGTCTCGATCTTCAGTGATCTGTTCTAGAAAGCTGACATCAAAACAATACAGAACAGCCAAAAGTAATGCCAAGTTTACTCTGTCCAATGACCCATCAGCTTCTACAGTTACTTTCTCCAAATAACTAATAAGGATTAAAATATCATCACGACTTAGTGGTGACTGGCAAGTCCAAACAAACAAGCTTTCAGCCAATGCCTGCCGACACTCCTTGATAAGATCAGCAACCTAGTTCAAAATAAAATATGATTACAATTGCATAGGTATACAATTATTACACTAGAAAGCATGCAGTGTTATATTGTTTATTTATTTATTTATTGGATTTATATCCCACCTCTCTTCCCCAATCAGGGGAACTCGAGGCGGCGATTGTGTCACTCTATAACTGAACTAGCAAAGATGCATTTCACACATAACAGCAGCAAAAGGAGCAACAGGATCAGCAAGAGACCAGTTCACTGCTAAGCCAAAATTGTTGTGACTTGGGCTGATCTCTGAGACTAAGTAATATAGGCTCTGACTAAAACTGAGGGAACTGCTGGGGCATTGCTGGGCTAGTGGTGGGAATTGGAAGAAAGCAACAAGGAACCACTTCTGTGACACTTTCAATAAAATTACACGGCGAAAATCATCAGGAATTGAAAGCAGTAAGACATTTGTCTTAATGGAATTACAATGGGACTGAAGTATGTGAATTCAAGATCACATGTGTAACACTAATTTGCAGTTTAGTATCCATACATGGGTTGCATCTACAGTATATATTTAAAACACTTAACACATTTTACTGTTCTTATTAGGAATTCGTCACTGACAATTAAAAAACTGTTATATACACACACATTTGTACTACAAGTGCAAGAGGCAATTGTAGTAGGCAATAATTGAATTAATCTTAGATTGGCATACGTGTGTGTGTGTGTGAGAGAGAGAGAGAGAGAGAGGAAGAGGGAGGGTGGGAAGGAAGGAGAGAGAGAGAGGGAGAGGGAGAGAGAGAAGGAGAGAGAGAGGGAGAGGGAGAGGGAGAGAGAGAATGAGAATGAGAATTGAATGCTCTCCCGACTTAGGGGTCTTGCATTTATTTACAGGACCAAACCATAAGTTCTTTAAAAATAAATACGGTAACTGATTACTGTTATCCATTTAATTTTAGCAAAGCAATCATTGTACAACATTGGAAAATTCTAGATAACTAACAATTGTGAATTAGAAAGGCCTTTTTAACTGCTGCATTAGGAAAAATATGTTTATTAAATTTATATACCACCCATCTCACTGTCAAGCAGCTTGTAAGCATCATAATAATAGAGGTACAAATATTAAATATTAAAATTAAATTAATGAGACTTCAGAAGAAGGAATCATAATTTTATCAAATTTCGTTGCATTATTTAGTTTACCTTACTACCAATAGGATATAATTTGGTAAACTCTTTATTATGATATATTTCCACATATATAGTAGCCATCTCTTTATGCACATTGTAGATCTTTTTTGTATTTCTATCTTTTTTTCTCTTTACATGTATCTTGGATTTATGTTAATGATACTGCTTGAAATAAAAAAAAATGATTTTGAAACTAATGCTGCTTTTCTAATTGTATTCCGATATTAAAAGTACTATAAGTATTTTAAAATTATTTACCTCTTTGCGATGTTTCTCACTACCCAGGCCTCGCTCTTTCTGTAATTTTTCAAATTCAATGTTCACATCAATTTGAGATACCAAAGTCAAAATTTTATGAGTTAAACCTTGCTCCATCAATTCATCTGTAAACTGTGTTGTTATGGACACCAACTCAGGACTGTAATTGAAAGAGACAGTAGTGTTATAACTAACTTTATTTTGACATGCTAGTGAATGTTCCTCAGTACTGTAGAACATTAGAACTTAAGTTACAAGAACAATATTAGGTTTTGAAGAGAACACGTTTATTAAGTGATAAAAGTTGGAATCACTAAGTTTTGAGGTAGAAGCAAAATGGCAATATAACAAATTGTATCACAGATGCAAAGGCAGAATCATGTGCTCTACAGCACCACACAAGTATTATTTAAACAAAAAAATAGTTATAAACCATAAGGCTGTTAGCTTTTCTTGATTCACATGAGAAAATATTCAAATTAGATTCCCTTCACTTGTATCTTAAAAATGATATAAACTGCTGTACTACCTCAGTTTTTTTTAACTCATCAGCCTCATGCATGTATAAACTAGACACTATAGAGCCACAATGGAGATGTCAAAATAAAGACTATTATGAGGAAGACAAAAAGATAAAAGCAACACGTAACATAGTGCATAGTATAGTATATAAAATAGATGCAACTTTCCCTTCAACTGAAAAAATCAGGCTTTGAACAATCCAAGTTCAAAGTAAATATGCTGCTAATGTCTAAGGTTTTTTCCAATCTCTTTGCTGAAGACAGACCTGAGCTCCAGTGTCCATGTCTTGCCTCGTCGAGACTGGATAAGTGTTCTCAATGAATTCGCAATGCATCGTTTCCCATCCCAGTATAAGAGAACAGCTACTAAACCCCTGGTGAGACCTGGGAAACGAGGCTGCTGGTGTTCTCCTAAAAAGGAAAATAAAGTTGCAGTCACATATGAGGTCACAGCTTCTGATGCTTTTCATTTTCTCCTGTACCCAGTTTCAAATAATAGGGAAGGGGAGCAGAATATACGGAATATTCCTTAATAAAATGCCCAAGTTCACCTCTGACTCAGCCCTCTGCAATTTTGTTCCCATTACTAATATTCTAAAAACGGTAACTAAGGGGACAGCCCTCCTCTCTGCCATGTATAAACTGACTCTGCATCATAGTAAACGGTTTTTTCCAATTCCTACAGAAAAAAATTAGAAATACCAATTTTTCCATCAAAACTGAAAGTGTGACAATTAAATGTATATAAGCACTCCATAATACCATTATAGCTCAGTAATAGAGCATGTAGCTTACACAATAAAATCTTCCTATCCTATCTCTACTCTTTCACTATAGTTAGAAGCCTTTTTCTATTTTACTATTCACTACCGGTATATGAATACCTTCAAGTTTCTCTTAGTAACCTAAAAATAAATACTTTTGGTAAGGCTTAAAGTCACTGAAAAAACAAGTCACTACTTTTCAAAGCAACCTATTAAAATTGTTATTAAAACATGTGATTTTAATATTATAGTGTGTTTTTATCTCCTGTACCTCCTGATTCACCATAAGTGAATAGGTGGCAATATATATTTTAATAAATAAATAAATAAATGACCTTTTTTGGGGGAAAGTTATATGGGAACATTTTTCAATCTAAAAGGAGTAAAAAACAGTTTTTATGAATATTCTAGGATCTTCTCAGGCTTCCTAGCTTATTTTACTAGTTCAATGAGTCAAATACAACCAACAACTCTTTCTGGATACCTAGTAATACTTAACTATACTTAAAGCTGGACATACGATATTTATTTTATTTGAAAAAATTACATGCTGCCCTTCAAAACAACATTTTCTCAGGGCAAGTTTGCAACATTTGAAAACCATATAAGAAATTGTTTAAAGTACATACAATAAAAGCATGGGCAGACACAATTTTAAATGCTCTACTGAAACAAGGGTAAGCATTAAACATTAAACACTTTCATATGTTTAGATGTTAGTAAAGTTTTAAAATATATATCTCTAGGTAAAAAAAAAGAGATACTATTTGTGTCTTGCTCAGGTGGAATTTTCTAATCCAAGGTTGCTGGATTAGAATACTACTTCTGCAGGCAACACCCTCCCCTCCTATTCCTAGTTTAGGAAGGTACCTGGAACAAGATGCTTGAGTATTTGGCATTTATAGGAATCCTGAACTATTAAAACACAATCAGAAAATAAAAGAAGTGACAGTTGGGTCTCATCACATTACCAGCCAGGAGAAGTTCAACAGCTGCCAATTCTCCAATATCAAAAAGATCACTCAGAATAAAGGCCTCTTTGATGAGCTGTTCTGGTAACAATCGGGTGCCCTGCTGGCCTTGGATAGCAACTCCCTCAGTATTTGCTTTCTGAACTTTTTCATGCTGTTGGGCATTCTTCGGCTACAAAATAATTTTTACAAAATGTCTAATTATTCTCAAAAATACATTGAAAAAATTATACTAAAATACAGCTGCAAAGTATTGTACTAGAAAATACAAAACTCACTGTTTTATGGATAGAATGTTCTGGGGAACACTGAATTAGTCTACTTTTCTTCTGGAATGCATCGAAATGCGGTTTGGTAATTTTTCCGGAACGGAAAATTTGGTAGAAACATAGACCATTTCAGTATTTCCCATAATATTCTGCCCTTGAATAAATTCTGCAAACACGTGCATAGAATATTTTAAATCAATGACCAAACTCCAATATGTTTCACATTTCCTAACATCTTTAATACAGTAAAACATAATCTATAACTGATTTAAATTGACTGTGATTGTACATTGTACTATATTGTAATAATGTGTACTTAATTTTGGATTGTTTTTTCATGTCTCTACTCACCATGCTCTGTATGGATTATTAGTTAACATCTATATAAGATATCCTGACTGTGTACTTGGCATGTATGCCTTATTTGATAGATAATATACCGGTATAACTGCATACTGTTTTACAGGGTATTATCTAGATTAGCGATCTCAGCTTTCATAAAATATACAGGTATATTTAGAGTAAAAATTATCTTTGCTCACACTTAAACATACTATCTAAAATGTGCCAAAAATTGGCCAATAGTTTTGTCATTAATAGGGAACGCTGAATATGGCATAGCTAAGATTAACTTTGGTAACCTAACCTTCTTTATTTTACTAAAAAGCAAGTAATGATGGGTAATGGATATCAATAATAGGCCCCATCTTCTAACTTACAGAGCAGAATTTTGCTTTTCAACAGATCATTTAGCTATTTTCTTACCAGAGAAATCATTATTTTAGTTACTGGGCTATTTTTCTCAAGTGATCTGTCATTCCCATATAACTTGACTGTACTGAGCAATATTATATTCTTCTTTAAAGATACTATCAAAAATCTCTTCCCCTTATCTAACATCAGTTTGTGATGTAAATGTCTATGAAGAAATATTACCTTTACTGCAATATTATTAAAATGCTTCACTTATATAATTATATAAAGCTTTAATTCAAGTAAAATACAAAGCATACTTTAAGGAACAAGAATAATATCAACACAACTCTTTTACACACCTCCTAATGAAATAAAATTTTATTTGTTTACCGGATTTCTGAAGAGTGATATAAAGTCAGCTTTGTGTTTCTTTAAAATCTGATCAAGGACATGTATTGCTTCAGATTGCCTCTTCCATATAGCATTAACCACTGCTTGCCAAATGTCTTTGTATGGCCCCCACAAACTGGCAGCTGAAAATAATAAGTATGTGTTGCAATTAAATAAAATTACAATAAAGCATTGCTACATTATACAACATTTACAAAAAACATTTAAATTGTATTAATTATAGGTGATGGCAGTAGCAAGAGATCTGCTGCCCCACAGATAATAACAGTAACAGTAAGTGAGAACAATTGCTTTAGTCATAATTAGCCACACACCTTATCAGGGGCCCAGGTCAGCTGATAGAGCAAATTTTAAGGCTCTTTTGGAAGGCTAGGAGTGTTCAAGAAAGCAGGGATGACAGCAGCTCTTCTCCTGGACCCTGTCAATTGAAATTCTTTGGCAGATAGGCTCCTAAGTAGCGAATGAGACAGGCTAGCTCCACTGGGATGAGACAGGTCCTGAGATATCTTAGGCCCATGCAATAAAATGACTTAAAGGTAAGGATCAACATCTTGAATTGGACCCAGAAGCAAACTGGCATGTTACATGTACCACCTGAGGGGTCCAGAACTATCTGCACTGCTGCATTCTTTACCAGTTGTAGCTTCCAAATACTTTTCAAAGGTAGCCCCATGTAGAGTGCAACTTAAATTTCTAATTACTTCACATGTTGTTCTCTAACAAAAAAACATAGGATACAGAATTTTAAGTAACACAGAAGTCATAGATTACTATCACCAGTGGAGTTCCCAAGTATTTCACTGGGATCTGCATGTCTGTTTGCTCCATTTCTTACGCCAAACAATTTCCCATAAAGAAAATAACCAACACGTAAAACACCTCTACAACCTGAATTAAGAACTGAAAAGATAAAAAAGCCATAGTCCCAATTGTCATTCTAAATCATAACAAGACAACAATCTAGCTTAATAACACTAAAATAAGCAACATCAAAGACCAAGCACTATTGCCTTAGTCCCATTCCTTCTTGCTGTTTTCAGTTTGCATTCCTTCTGTATCTGTGAAGCAACAATAAGTGACCAGTAGAACTTTATTCCTTACTTGCTTCACGCTGTTTTCTGGGCATATCTGCGAACTGAGAACCAGAAAAAAGCAGTGGCCAAGCACAACTTCGATGCTGCCGTGAAATGGCACCTTCCCAATATTATGATTATTTGTCATAATTCCTGTGGTACGGTAAACTGTTCTCTCTATTCTGCCTCAGAGGATTATGAACTTCTAGCAGCCTGAGGACACTTGGCTACAGACATATTGACTGCCACATTCCAAAATTAGGTGAAGGCAAAACCAGACACAAAGGATTTGTGTCAATTAAGGTGTCAAATGATGGTTTAAAATTCTACAAAGCTCAAGGCACCCATGTTGGCCCTTACACATTTCTACCATCCCAAAATTGAACACACAGACAAATGAAAATGTTGACTCCACTCATAAAAAATGCCTTCCCATAGTTCTCTGATGTCCAAGACAGGATGTATGCTGATAGAAGCTACAGGTAGTCCTCCACTTATGACCCCAACCGAGCCCAAAATTTATGTTGCTAAGTGAGAAAGCTGTTAAATTTTGCCCCGTTTTATTATCTTCCTTGCAACACTTAAGTGAATTACTGCGGTTATTAAGTTAGTCATATGGTTGTTAAGTGAATGGCTTCCTCATTGATTTTGCTTGTCAGAAGGTCCCAAAATGTAATCACATGACCCTGGGACACTGCAACCAGCATAGATATGAGTCAGTTGCCAAGCATTTGAATTTTGATCACACAACCATGGGGATGCTGCAGTGGTCGTAAGTGGGAAAAATGGTCACAAGTCACTTTTTTAGTGCCACTATGATTTGGAACCTGCACTACATGAACTGTTGTAAGTCAAGGACCAGCTGTATTGTGGCAAGGAAAACAACCACAATCAAAATTGCCTAAGGACAATAATTCAGATTTCCTCTTATCCTTTAAAGAACGTTTTAAGAATTCGAATTTTCATCATAGAAGAATCTATTTAAAAAAACCTCGATTTTTACTCTTATTATTTTCATATTATTTTTAATGTAGTGTTATTAGCCGTCTAGAGTAGCTTTTCCCACTTTCTCGGCCGCATTAGTAAAAAAAATTTGATTGGGATAAATTTGATTTTTTTTTTATTACGATGCACAAATTTCGTTGTAAGATCGGCGGTTCCTGCTGGATCCAAGGGATCGTGTTTTTTTTCCCTGGTGCTGTAAACAGTTAAGACCAAGACGACGGTGCAAGGAAAGCAGCAACCCCATAAATCCTCCTGGAAGTAAATGGTCTTCTCCCTTTTGAGTCGCTAAGTAAAACAACGGCGCAAAGCAAAAAAGGGAGAGAAACTCGTTCCTATCAAAGGAAGGTCGCCATAAAGCAATGCAGTTTTCCATAAATAAGGGGGAAACTGGGCGGGACCAAGGACCGCCTCCGAGAAAGAAAGAATAAAAGATGCCCGAAACCGAACCACCGCTTCTCCTCTCGCCCTCCGGCTCGCCTCCAAGCCTCCCTACCTGAAATTACCGCCAACGGCGCCGACATCTTGGACGATCCCTCACGCGAGCCCAGCGCTCTTCCTGCGCGAAGGCCCGGAACTCCGAGCAGGCCACCCTTGGGATTGCCGGGCAGCGCTATTAACCTTCCGACACACAGACACTCACTCCTGCTCCTCCTTCCACAGCCCGGTTAGCAGAGGGTCCCTTTGGCTCGTTAAATAAAAAAAAAAATCGACTTTTATTTTTAAATTCTTTTTAGCAGTAGAGAGATAGCCACATGCCCATCGGTTAAGAAAAAAGAAATCAGGACCCAGAAGTAATGAATGCTGGGAATTGTAGTTCGGCCCGACACGATAGGAGCGCGGGAAACTGAACGAGAGCATTGCAATATAAGTGGGGCAAATCTCATTCGTTGGCTGAAAGGACTATACGGATTTCTCCGCCAATGCATAATTTTGTTTAAAAATAGGGCTAAGAGAGGCGATTTTATATATAGATATAAATATCTTTGGTACAGCAGAAATGAATAACAGATTCATTAGCAAGTTCTAACCTATCTTTCCTTTAGAAGAGGGGTCTCCAACCTTGGCAACTTTAAGACTTGTGGACTTCAACAGTTGAAATCCACAAGTCTTAAAGTTGCCAAGGTTGGAGATCCCTGCTTTAGAAAGCCAATGTACCATATTAAGCTTCTCCCTCGCACACATTCTATTTTCACAATACCTCAATGGTCTGGATTAAATAGAATTGCACTGATGAATGCTCACCAACGTTATTGAAACATCTTGTCGCGGCTCCCGCGAGATTACTCATGGGGGGAGAATATTTTAGACAACCTGAACCTGAACCCTAACATGAACGCTTTTTCCAACAAATTCAGGCTGATATTATCCCATGTAGAATCCAATGAATTTAAATCTGAATGTATTTCAAGCGAAAACAGTCTGACATTATCCAAATATACCGTATATATATATATATTTACTTTACGATATGTCGACTTCAACTCCCAGAATTCCCCAGCCAGCCATGCATTTGTTTTCGTAGATTTTCACGGGTGTAGGTATGTAAGTCTTGGTGTAATCGGGTCTTTTCCCGTGTAGGCTTGAGAATATCAAGGCAACGTTTCGACGAAGTCACATCCGTCATCTTCAGGCAGGATTTAAGCAAAGAATGCAGCACTCATCTCATTTACGATTAGGAAAAAGAAGCTGTAACAGCTTAAATCCTTTATATATATATATAAAATCACCACTTCATGAAGCAAGGCTTATCACCGCTAGAAATACTGTATAGAAAAGGGGAATTCTTCATTCTTAGTTCCCCAAACTACTGGACTAGACCTGCAGGGGGCGGAGTCCTCGGACTTTGATATGGCTTTGCTTCCTATCTTTTCTTTCCGTTACACCAACTCGCTGGTGGCTTGTGCGTGTTCCCCTTTGGAACAGTTTCCGGGGCATGCTGTTAGCCCCGCCTTAATAGAAGAGGTTTTGGCGTGCAACTGATGGTCGAGGGTTTTGGACTGGGTTGGTCGTCTCACAGAAAGGTCGTCTCTAGGACTACGCAGCTCTACTTCCATTGGGGTCGAAGAGAACCAGCAAACCAGAAGTTGCCCCAGGATCAGATACGACGATGCGGGTAAGCGTAGACCAAGAGGAACGAGGGAGCCGAAGCCGCCGACCGTCGTTTTTCTCTCTTCTTCCTTCTGCCTAAGCTCCTCGATCTGCTGATCGAAAGATTGCCTGCGTGCAACGGCATCCAACTTACCGCGGGTCCCGTACGAGCAAGAACGTGAACTTAATGTCGATGGAGGTTCTCACTCATCCAAGTCATGGTTGTCCCAAAGGTGGATTTTCAAGGGGCAGCTGGTCTTTCTGGTTTTTCTTTGAAGGCGCTTCGGTGCTAGTGTAGTTGGAGGGGGGGGGGGCGGCGTGGGGGGGGGGGGGCGGCGTGGCAGTTGGCGAGAATCCTGTCAGCACGATCAGGGTTAGGGGTCGGGGTTAACCCCGACCCTAACCCTAATCCTGACCCTAACCCTAACAGTGCTGGTAGGATTCCCGCCACCTGCCCCCCACAACTACACTAGCACCGACGTTTCGCTTCACATATCACCCAAGAAGCTTCTTCAGCTCTCAAATAGCAGAGTTGAAATGGACCTTGGAGGTCTTCTAGTCCAGCAGTCACCAACCAGTGGAACACTGATGGTCCGTGAGAAAATTTTGGTGGTACGCAGAAAAATTATTTGCATTTTTATATTGCAATAAATACTACTTATCTTTTTTAAAAAATAATATTAGTGGTCCTCGGGATTTAAAATTATGAATTTAGTGGTCCTGAGGTCTGAAAAGTTGGTGTCCCTTGTTCTAGTCCAACCCCCTGCCCTTTATAATCTCATAATGTGCCTCAGTGCTTTAAAGGGGATGATACATTTTGTCAGTTTAAGTAGCCCTTTTTATTGTTTGTACTGCTTCCCATATAAATAGGTTTTAATTGAATGTAATTTTTTTTACTATCACAGTATATTATAAATGCTTTTTAAAAATGGTGTAAGTAGATGGACAATAAAAATTAATTTTAGAAATCTAATTTTTCTCACTTTGGAACTATTTTTCATAATTATACTGCTCTGTTTTATGCTTTCTTCTTGATTTTTGCGAAGACTTATATATTAGAAGTTTTGTCAGTTATTTAAAACTAATTAGCTGGCAATCTTAATATTACAGAGGTAATTTCTAAATGGGGTTGGGTTCTATATATGATTAGTAGAATATAACTACTACTCATTGAGGTAATTTCTTTCAAGCGCTCTGCTGGATGGCGCTCCCTATTGTAGTAAAATAAGCAGGAATGCAGTGGTGGCAATTCTCTTGATGAAACCGCAACTAGTCTTCTGGAAGTGTACCATTTTCCTTAATTATATTGGGTCAGTATTGATTTGAAAAAATGCCATTGTGACCAGTGAGAAAAAAATATTTATTTATTTATTAGATTTATACCCCGCCTCTCTTCACCCCAAAGGGGAACTCGAGGCGGCATATAAACTCTTGACTGATCCAACATGGGATAAAAGTGCCATCAAAGCTCATGGCTATAGTTTAGGTGATAAACATGCTTATTATTTTCTGAAAGGTCTTACATTTCTTTTCTTTTCTTTAGATCTAGGTATAGTGCTTTTGCTGACCACCATGTTTGTGTTAGTAGAAATGACAGATACAGTGCGAATACCTCCATGGCAGTTTGAAAGAAAGCTTAATGATGCAATCACTGAAGAGTTAAATAAGAAGTTGGCCAATAAGGTAATTATTAGAAGTTCAAACAAATTGATTCTAAATACCTCATCAAACCATTAATGCATATTTTTATCTCAGGATAATTCATATATTTGATATGTATATGGCAACTTATGCCATAATAGAATTGTGAATTTTGAAGAACCTATGAAACTCAGTTGTAAATTACTGAAATAGGGATGAGCAAGCTTGCAGTATCCTTATTTTAAGTTACAATTCCCATAAGCTGCAAGCAACAGTAATCAGGATAACAGTTTGAACATTAGTGGATATTAAGAAGTATGTTCCTCAATTAGAAAACTTTTGAAAAATGGCCTCCAAATTTTCATCAGTTTGTTTAGTACATTTCTTGTACTGCTAATACATAGTACTACTATAGAAATTATTTGCAGTTCAGCATAAAAGGGAATGAAGGAAAATAGGACTGGCTATTCATGTTTCTTTCTATTCATCTCTGGCTCCAGGGATTGTTTGTCATGGTTTTGTTTGTTTTTAATTCTTGTACACTTCTCGGAATCACCTGGTTGAAATATTTAGAAATATAAATTACATAATCACTTCATTAGTTAGATTCAGTTATGTGACTTTTGTTTTGAACATAATGCTTGCATGAACTTTCTAACAATTGCAATTTGTTGCTCTCTGGACCTCCCCCATTTCTTTCTCACTCTATTGTATTCAGGTTGTATATAATGTTGGCCTCTGTATCTGTCTATATGACATTACAAAGCTGGAAGATTCCTACATATTTCCAGGAGATGGTGCATCACACACAAAAGGTTTGACAACTATATCTTAAGTATCTTCAGATTTGTGGAGAAACTGAGAACCACAAGTCTCAGTATTTAATTAAAAATATTTAACTCCATTTTATTCTTAGTACCGTTTTTCCTTAATATAAAGTAAAAGTATTTATGATAAATTCCATGTATTGTTGTTCCATTGTAGAGAATTAAGGATCTGTCATCCTACGATATATCCTAGTTCAATTTTTGTTAAGTTAGCATGGTAGTATTAAGACAGATCATTATTATTAAGACAGATATTGATGTTTAAGAAATCATGAATAAATTGGCTCATACTGTAGACATTCAGCTTTCTAATGGAGCTACTTTTACTATTCTAATACAAATATGCATTTTAAAAAGGCCATTTAATAGGTTAGTTTTCAAGTTCTATCAGTGCAGTTACTTTATTCATAATACAGTAAGAAAGATTGATTCATTTATTAGATCTATGTTTTAATTTAATCTTTTAATTTGGTTTTAGTTTTAATTATTTTAATCTTTTAAAAGGAAAAGAGAAACTATACAAAAATTACAGAATGCATATATGACATGGAAAATTTTGCAAAATAGTGTAACATCAATGGATCGATATCAGTGGATTAGAACAAATTTAAAGATAGTTTAATGACTGTTAAACACTAGCACTGTCAATCTTGTTAAATTTGTTATTAAAATCAGTATTTAAATGAGCAGTATGTAATAAAAATTGCAGTATGTAATAAAAATAAACAAGTAAGGTTGGGTTGTTCAGATTTCTGATGTTTGCTGCTTTTTTAGTACATTTTCGATATGTTGTATTTCATCCATTTTTGGATGAAATTCTGGTTGGAGAGATAAAAGGCTGCAGTCTTGAAGGTGTACATGGTAAGTTATTTTTTAATTATTTAAAATTATTTAAATAATTTAATTATTTAAAATAATTTCTACAAAATTTTTTTTTCAAAGATGTGCCATCATGTACCAGAAAGTAATAAAAAATAGTGGAAAGTATTATGTTGTGGTGTGTAATCAAGGTAACCAAGATTTATTGCATTTCTTGTTTGAAAACAAAGCTGGAACTAATTGATTCCTGTCTAATTGATTAATTTGTTGTCCACTGTTTCAGAAATTTTATTTCTGTCATTTAAAATCAATCTAATAACTTCCATTATGTAGAAACGTTGGGGATAGCAGAATCAAACTGACATCTTGGATCAGAGAGCAGTTAACGACTTATTTGCTGTATTATTTGATAGTGTTTTATTGGGTTTTGTGTAAAATTATAAGGATATGTCTTTTTAATCCTGTCCTTTGAGAAGTGGCAAGTACCTGTAGTCACTGTAACCTTAAGTATAATGTTGAGAACATCACATGTAAAATGTATAATTAGTGGTGTGTTTGATATATAATTTTTATTTTGTAAATGCACTTTAAAAATTAGAGCTGAGCAGTTTTAACTAGATATAGGCAGTCCCTGATTTACAACAGTTTGTTTAGTGACCGTTTGAAGTTACAACACTGAAAAAAGTGACTTACAACCGTATTTCACATGACTTGCAGCATCCCCATGCCACGTGATCAGAATTAAGATGCTTAGCAACTGACTCATATTTATGATGGTTGCAGTATCCCAGAGTCATGCAATCATCTTTTGCAAAATTGTGACAAAGTCAATGGGGGAGCCAGATTCACTTAACAACCATCTTATTGACTTAACTGCAATGATTCACTTAAGAACTGTGGCAAGAATGTTAATAAAAAAGGCAAAATTCACTTAACAAATGTCTTGCTTAGCAACAGAAATTTTGGGCTCAATTGTGGTTGTAAGACAAGGACTGCCTGTATTTAAGTATTATTCTTGAATTTCCCCAGAACTGACTAGCTTGAATGCTGCAATATTATTTTTAGAGCAGTGTTGTCTTTTTTTTCCTCACATACATTATTAGGCTTAAGCAGGTGGTATTATGTTGTATTTAAGTGGCTACTTCATTAATTGATCTTTCCACAGTTTCTCTTGGGTTCTTTGATGACATAATCATTCCTCCAGAATCTCTACAACAGCCTGCCAAATTGTATCCTTCAAGTAGCTCTATGAAACAGTACATTCAATAGAATTATAATAGGCAGAAGAGGAAGAACTGGGGGCGGGGGGGGGGCGGTCACAAAATCAAATACCTCTAAATAGAAGTAGAATGACTGTGGCAAGGGAAAGCAAATATAGTATAAAACATAATAGATATTTGCAGGGCGATTGCAAAACAACTGGAGCACCACTTGAACGCCATCGGAATTAAAAAGTCACCATTAGTCAATTTATTTATTTTATTTATTTATTTATTTATTAGATTTATACCCCACCTCTCTTCACCCCAAAGGGGAACTTTTGCAAAAGGCAGCCTTACCTTGGAACAGTTTACATCCAGAAATGATACCTTTAACACTATCAAATAACACCTGCCTTTTCCAGGCCCTTGGAAAGGACTTGATAGGTGATTACAAATGCCAAATCCAATCTGAACATCTGGTTTAATGTGCAACCAAACAAATTAATAATGATAATTCTTTTCAAATCAGGCTTATTTCTGTTTAATTTTTTTTAAGTCTATTTACTTCGTTAGAAAATATTTTTTTTCAAGCCTCAGCATTAGTGAAATCAGCAAGAATTATCCTGGTAAAAACTCAGTAGAGATTAATTTAGGGAGACATTAACAAAATACTTTCTTCATGTTATATGAAGTACCTTAGTATCATAAAACTTACAGATAGACTATTTAAGTCATTGATACTAATCTATTAAATCTGGAATCCACAGGAAAACATGATTGTCTATTCTTATTTGAAAACATCCAGTGAATGTGAGTCCTCCATCTCCTATGCTTATTGGTCCAATTAAGACGTCTTAACACTCAACCAGAATCTGTCCTTGTGCAACTAAAACCAATACTCCATGCCCTACTCTATAGGGTGTTGGAGAACAGTTCTTTGCTTGTCATGTTGTTGCCCTAACCTTTTCATGTACCCAGCGATGAAACGGAACAGGTATGGGTTTGGGAATATGAGACTGAAGAAGGAGCTCATGACCTGTATATGGATATGGGAGAAGAAATACGTTTCCGTGTAGTGGATGAAAATTTCATTGATACATCCCCAACAGGCCCAAGCTCTGTAGAGCCTTCCACATCTAGTGGCACTGAGGAAACACAGAAGAAAGAAGCACCCTATACCATTGTGGTATGTACTTTTCTTTGGAACCTTTTAAAATGCAGAGCTTTACTATTATTTATTTATTTATTTATTTATTTATTTATTTATTTGATTTATATCCCGCCTCTCTTCACGCATTTGGGGAACTCGAGGCGGCAGAACAATACAATAAAAACATCGACCTATACAATAAAATCAAAACACATTCACTCACTCAATCATACACGGGGTGGGGAGGGGAAAAGATGATTAAGTCCACGCTTGCCGGCAAAGCCCGGTCTTCAATGCCTTGTGAAATATCAGCAAGCTAGGGATGGTTCTAATCTCTGCGGGGAGCGAATTCCATAGGGACGGAGCCACCACAGAGAAGGCCCTCGCCCGCAGCCCCCCAGTCGACACTGCCTGGCTGACGGTACTCGGAGCAGGCCCTCCCTATGAGATCTAACTGGGCGCTAATACCTAAATAGAAAAATAAAAGGGAAAGACTATGTCAAATCATGTTTAATGCCTAGTAAATCATATAGTTTTGGTGGCAGCAATACATTGCCACTGGAATATGCACAGACACTCATACACACCTACTATTGTATACAACTTGAGATTTCCTAGTGATCTTCCCTTCAAGTATAAACAGCTCTAATTCTATTTAATTAGTCATGAGGGGAGAAGAATTTCCAGTTATAGTTGCTTTTATACAATGTGCAGAATGTTTCATTTTGAAGTATCTGGGGCATGAAACTCTAGAACAACCTGTTTCCACTGTGAATCTACTGTTCCTATTCTGCAATCAGTTGCAATTCTGCAATTGGGGGAAGATGTTTTATGTCCAAAATGGCTAAAACAAAACATTTTGTACCCATGTGGTTTATATTTGTTTCTTAGAACAGAGGGAAAGAGAGTAGAATGTGAAGGTATAGCTTAAATATGGAGCTGAACAATATATTTTGTCAAATGTTTTGCATTCATAGAATGTAAAGCTAGGCATAGATTTATGTTTACGACTGTACGAAATCTGTACGGTCTAGATAGAACCTAAGTATTGGTAGGTATTCATGTTACTTTTTGAACAGTTACAAAGGGATAGGCCTGGAGAGCAAGTGTCAACTCAAAATATATTTAACACATATTAATTCCAATGTTAATTGATACAATTTTTCATTAAGGGATCTATCAGTGAACCCGGCCTGGGTCTCCTATCCTGGTGGACCAACAATTAACTGAAGGTAAAATGGACCGATACACTGAAAAAGCCAGGAGATGACTTGATCAACATTTGCAGAATGGTAACTTTTTTCCCCCATTTCTGCTTTATATTAAATCAAGTTAATCTGATCGAGATATAGTAAATAAATGTGTGCGTCTAGTGGAATGTCATCAAAACAGAATAACTGTGTATCATAACTATAGAACATTACTGTAATAATCCTGATGCTTTTATCCACCAGAACAGGATATAAGCGCCTGGGAATGGTATGTTAGCTGAAAAGAAAAGAGAAGATCCTCTAAATTAAAAAAGTGCAAAGACAATATTCTGAAGGATTGATCTCATGCTGCTACAGTTCGTTATGAACTTTGACCGGGGAAATGAGGCGGGGTATAAATCAAATAAATAAATAAATAAATAAATATTAAAAAGGACTGATACTGAAAAAGCACCACTTAATTTTTTCCAAAGGATGCTCGTTTTTTAAAATTCAGACAGGTTGCAGTAAAACCATTAGGGCGGTGATCAAGTTGCCTCTTCTGAGTTTTGTAACAAATCATCATTTGGAAGGGCCGCAACCTTGGGTAAAATGGGTAAAATGAATAAGCTGCTTTTCTGCCAGAATTACAGTTAAAATAGAAGAGAATATGAGCAGAGTTGAACTGTAGACTCCTTGGTGTTCTCTGAGCTTTGTTGTTAGTTTGCACACATTTCATTATCCAAACAGTAACATTGGTGTTAACATCATCAGATGATACCTAGTTGGGTAAAGTAACATTTGCAAGCAAACAACCAAACTCAGAGAGAGAGCAGCAAGGACTCCATATTACTCCATATTACAGTCAGAAGTTCTGCTTTAACCAAAAACAAAGAAAACATATTTTTCTGTCTTAGAAAATATACAACCATTACTGTTTTTAGCAAAATACTGCAGAAAGACAGACAGCCTCCAAGGATGTTCCATTGAGAAGATAAAATTTTACATCCACACATACACATAGCTCTACATGTTGGAAGAAACTTCCATTTGTCACATGTAAAGTATGAAACAGGCCTAGACCACTTTTATTGCACTGTAATAGAAATTAAGAATATTAAAACAGTTCTAATATAAAAACATCTGGTTCTTGCTGACTGTATTTTCTAATAAGTAAGCATCCCAAATTCTAAAAAATTTCATAATGCTGCAATTCTGTGTTTATGCAGGAAATTTTTACTCATGGTGTTAGTTTTCGGCTATGATTGCTGCTGAGATGCAATGCTTTGCTTTCTAATATTGTGTAATGAAAGTTGGTAAATTAGTAGAAAAATGAATGTTTAAAATCTAGCTGATAACTATACAACTACGGTTTTTTCCTGCTTTTCAAAAGAAAGGATTTTGGACTAAAAGAAATGCTCTCTACTGGTATTAAATTTGCCACCTTTTTTGCTTATTATCCTTTGATGTTATTTAAATGTATTTAGAATTTTTATATTATGCATCAAAATTTTGACACTTCTTATACAAAATATAAAATTACTAAGAGTTAACAATAATTCTTATCATTTTTCTGACAATTTCTGTGTTGTACTTGCTATTCTATACCAGATCTATTGAACTATGATTTTTCAATTGTTTTAAGACTGGGTTCTGTTAAATTACTTCCACATATACCATATGTCAGGATCTGCCTCCCTTCTATTCCAAGAACTAAAAATAACTCTTGAAGCAGTATCTCCAAAGAGGAATCGTTTATTGAATACAAGTGAAATGCAGATGTTCAGAGCAAGTTCTAATACGCATCTATGTCTATAAAAGAGAGGTGGGGTGTAGATATGTGTTTGTATGTGCTTTATAAAAACTCAGTTCTGCACCAGTCGACCTCAAACTTGCCAGATAGGTAGAAAAGCGTAGTAAGAAAAGCACTCTCGGGGTCTGCAAAAGGTAGGGTCCGTTTTTCACCCCTTTTTTTGGGTGAAACCACAACCAATTCTCCACTGCGCATGTTTTGAAGTAGGTGGCATTCCGTTAACAAGGAGTAAATTCTCCACTGTGCGTGTCCAGATTTGAAACGGAACCGCCATTCTGAAACTCATCAGCCCAGGTGAGAGGGCAGTTTGGAGGCGTGGCACAGGCTTTTATATCCCACCCTCCCATGGGAATGCAGGGCAGGAAGGTGAGAGTTTAGCCGCGACGCCGCACCTCTCTAGGCGGCCAGAACCTACCCTGGCTTGCCAGCCCAAGTGGTGGCAGTGGTGGCTTCCCAGCTGGCCGCATATAGTCCATTGCGGCCAGCCACTGGAGCACGGAAGTGGCGCCCGCAAGCTATCCCTGCCTGCCAGACCAAGCGGAGGAGACCCTGCCTTTCCCTGGGGAAAGAGGCCCTGCGGCCTCATCAGGAAGCGGGGGCGGAGTGGTGAGGTGCCTCCTCTTGGAAACGGATGCGGGAGAAGCTCCAAGCTGCTTGTCTTGGGCAAGGAAGGGGGGCTTCTCTTCTGGACAGGCCTCCCTGCTCCGCCCATGCTTCCTGGGGAGGCCCTGGAGCCTCTTTTCCCTGGAAAAGGCAGAGCCTCCTCCACTTGGCCTGGCAGCCACGAACAGCTCAGTTGACGCCGCTACTCCCCTGCTTTCAGAAAACCGTAAATCAGCTGTAGCCGGTGGGTCCGAGGCTTTGCGCAAATCACCTGCTGCTTAGCGGAGTGCCCTGGAGCCACTGCCCTTAACTGATTAGCAGTCAGAGCAGGGGAGTAGCAATGGCACCACTGCTGCTGGTGACTCCGGGGTGCTCCACTAAGCAGCAGGTGATCTGCACACA
>JANHGC010009961.1:4192-15291 GCA_027560395.1 Boaedon fuliginosus | reverse complement strand
TTCTATTCTATTCTATTCTATTCTATTCTATTCTATTCTATTCTATTCTATTCTATTCTATTCTATTCTAATTTTTGCAGTTAAGCACAACAGAATGGAATTATAATAAGCTGGAAAAGCATAAAATTCAGAAATAACTTTTATATTGGACAAGAAATTTCTATTCCTGATTTAATTTCATTAACATAAGGTATCCTATTTTGTAAATTCTACAAATTGGAATACTTACTTGTCATATGGTCATAGCAATAATTTGGTCAAGTTAAATAATAGGAGCTGAGTTCTGCTTTTACTTATTTATTTACCTAGATATAAGAATTCCAGGAAGTGTTCTCAGATGCTAAATTTAACCTATGGTCTGTTTAACTTGCAAATGCAAATTTTTACTCCTGAAAAATTCACATAATGAGATAATCAGAATTATAAAAGAGCAGGTAAATCATCTGTGTATGCTTGTGTAAACTTGGCTTTAGAAAGAGTTATGATGATGCAGTGGTTAGAATGCAGGGTAGTTCTTCCTACAACCAAGAATTCGATCCTAATCGGTCCTAGCCTTCCATCATTCCAAGGTCAGTAAAATGAGGAGCCAGATTTTGGGGGGCAATATGCTGACATTTACTGTATAAACTGCTCAGAGAGTGCTGTAAAGCATTGTAGAGCAGTATATAAATCTAAATTTGCTATTGCTAAGTCTTATTTATGTTATTTTGATAGTATTTATGACTGCATTGGGTTAAACTATTTTTTAAAATTTTGCAAAGTTTTTAAAAAGCTGATTACTCAGATCTTGGTTGTTCAGTTTGCTGCCGATATTATTGTTTCAGAAGTTTGCAGAAGTTGAAGATTTTGGAATGTGACTCCTAAATTATTAACTTTTTATTTACCAAAAGTTTTATTTTATTTATTTATTTATTACATTTTTATGCTGCCCAACTCCTGAAGGACTCTGGGCGGCTTACAACAGAGCTAGCAATAGCACTCAGATGTTATATACTGCTTATCAGAGCTTTACAACACTCCCCAAGCAGTTACAAAGTCAGCATATTGTCCCCAAACAATCTGGGTCCTCATTCTACCAAACTTTAGAGGGATAGAAGGCTGAGTCAACCTTGAGCTTGAGATCCATTTAGATAATTAAAATTAGTTTCCTATGATCATACATAAGTTTAATTATGTTAATAAAATTGTTCCGTATATACTGGACATATCAGAGAATGTTTGATAATGGTTGAATTGTCTTGCTGACATGCAATTTAAGAGTAAGAATTTTTGTTTTTCAGTTGGACTTGTCATAATGTTACATTTGGGGTTGAAATCATAAGGATTGTTAAAGTGACTTTGAATGGATTTCTCATTAGGTTTATGTGTTCTATCATAAACATTTTAAATCCATCAAGTCATCAAAAATTGTGGATTTTTTAAAAGATTCATCTAACAGAAGAGAATATATATAGGGCAGTTTAGGGTTGAACTCTGGAGTTCTTGGTGTTCTCTGAACTTGGTTCTTTGCTTGGAGACATTTCATTACTTAACTGATGAGGTTATCTGATGAGGTTACCTGGTTGGGCAATGAAACAGCTACAATCAAACAACCAAGCTAAAAGTATTATATAACACTGGTTGCTTTAAAGCAAATTACTGTTGAAACATGTCTTTTTGAGCTTCCTTGATGCATCTAGATGGGAAATAAGATGTTGATCAAAATATTTTTTCTGATAGGGACATTTTTGTTTCAGGAAGGGTTCAGACATAAATTTGTACATGATTTCTAATTTGGACAAGGAAATGGAAAATATTTAGTAAGTGCAAAAGATATCAGAACTGGTGATACTGTAGATTAAAGTTGATTAGGAATACATTTATCATTCATATAGAAATCTTCCAACTCTTTTGAGAACATAATCTAAGAACTTTGAAAAGTAAGAGAATTTATAGCTGAGAGGAAAATCTGGTATAAAGGAAATAGTGTTTGTTAAAGTGTATGGGAGAAAAGATCATCTACTCATAGTTAATGGACCTTCAATCACTTTGCTGAATATATACTGTCAGTAACTATTTCCATAACTCACTTTATTACAATCTTTATTTTTGTCCCATAAGAACTTTACGAGCTGGTCAATACTCTTTCCTTTTATAAGCAGACTGCAGATTTGACTTAAGAGGGTCAGTATCTTGTCAGGAAGGCCCAACAGATACAGAAATTAAAGCCAGATTTTGAAGATTACAGTAAAGCACAATTTGATATCAACTAGTTTTTAACCTTCTTAAGCATCTATTTGACTTTTATTTTAATTCATTTAATGTGTTTAATATAACACCAAGAGCTATTGGAAAACTTGACATGTCTTTCCAAATGCTTCAGCCTAACCTACTACAAGACAAAACAATAAAACGTGGGTCTTAATGGTCTGGAAGGTCTAGTGTCCAATCCTGCTTTCTGCACACATTAGTTGTTTCCAACCTCTCATTTTGATTAAAGAGCTGACAATAAAATATTGATAAGGAATTAACCTTGAGCCCTTTTTGCTTCAGGGTCAATAGACCAAGAACCAAATACACGCCTGGAATTGGAGATCTTGAAGTGCCATTGACATGTAAGGACAGAGAACCAAGTTCTGGGGGCAGGGGCCCAGGTCATAAATGGCACTCTGCTCTGATGTCTATGCAAAGTCTTGAATACCACAATAACTTATTTCCATATGATTTATCATTATTTTGTACTTCTGTCTGTGCAAACACAAGATATGTTCCAACTGTTTCATACATAATTATGCCATACATACAGTGGGTGTGTTGACATAATTGATCTTGGCTTTAAAAGCTATGTTTTAAGATGTAACAACCATATGTTATACTCACATTTTTCTGTTCTGTTCTTGTTGATGCCAGCTTTGAAACAACATCCCAATTTGTGTTAAGCCAGTTCCTTTTGTTCAGTTGGACACAATAGTTTATTCTTCTCCACCATAGTTAGCCCAATGTACTTAGCAGCCTTGTCAAATGCTAGTAGACAACTTCAAAAAACAGCACACTTTCTATGGACTATTGTACATTTTTTAGTTTGATTAGATCCTTCTTGAACTTTCCTAAATATTTCACTGAGCTACAGAAGGCTGAAAATGTTTTAATGTAACAATAGAAAATAGATCTATGTCATCAAAATTTGGAGTGTTAGACATATTTAACATGATGTACAAATAGTGCAATCATTTTGATTTGTACACCTTCTCTTCTGCTTCCATTCGGTTTTATTGGATTGTTCTCCATACAGTCTTTCACAAAGCAAGGACTGTGGTAGAACTCATAGAGCTGAGAATGTGATATTTTGCTTCTTTATTTATGTCCTTTTGAAAGTCACTTTCTGGCTAGCTGAGAATAATTTTCCTTCTTTTAATATTGTTAATAATAAAATTGTTCGCAGGGTTTTACTTAAATATTTAATTTGAGTTGTAATTAAAAATGAATATGACCCCAGAAGGTTCACCATAAGGTTCAACCCAGAAGGTTCCATTCATTTAGCTCTACCCATCCACCAATATCATTCACATGATATCAACACTATCAGACTGGTGACTCTTACGGAAAACAGTCTGCCTAGGATTTTCCTCCTTCAGACAATTATAACTAGGATATATAAAACCAGGCATACAGAAAATGGGCAGGTAAACTTTTGTCCCCTCTCAAAACACAAGGGCCAGGGCCATCTAATGAAACTACTTGGAAAGAGATTTAAAAGAAAAAGGGAACACATTCACCAAGCAAATAATTAAGAAGGGAAATTCATTGCTGCATGATATGTTAACTGCCACTAATTTGGGAAACTTTAAAAGTATATTGGATAAATTCAAAGAGAATAGGCCTATCACTGGTTGTGAACTCTATTTTATCTTTAAGTTGGTAGTAACATGACTTCAAATTCCAGTTTGCAGGTGAACGAAGATGGTAAAAGGATGCATCTCTTTGTTTCTGCTTTGTGAACATTTTAGAGGCATCTGGTTGGCTACTGTGTGAGAAACAAAATGCAGGATTGAGCTGGGCCTTGGCCTGATTTAGCAAATTTGTTCCTAACACTTGGTGAAACAGCTTGATCTCAAACAACTTTGACACTGGGATATATAACTATAAACTTGTGGAAGAAAAAAATTCCACAAATGGTGGGGGGAAGGGGATTAAGGATTATAGGTGATAGACTACATCCACTTCAATGGGCATGTTTGGGTTGGGCCCCTAATGTTATAACTACGAAACAATCTTTTGTCTTTCCTAAATTTAGAGACTATAGGAAGCTTTCAAAAACTTAAGACAGAGTGAGCAAGGCTTCACTTTTGTCTGTACAACAACTATAACAGGCCTTTTAAAATCCCTGGCATCACAATCACCGCTCTGAACTTGACAAACTTCTTTTGTTGTTGTTCTTCCCATGCTACTGCCTTTCTCAGCTTAAAATGGTTATAATTTTCTAAGACTCTTTTGAAGTCACTTTGGTACAAACAACAATTAATGTGCAATACAGCCTGACAGCCTGATCCTTGGACAAATACGTCTTACCAAATTCTGGATCTAGTAATGATTTTTTTTTACTTTTAACTTTTCCTCCCTTTGAATAGTAGCACAGACCAAGAAAGCATGTTCAAATGTTAAGGTTGGTGTGGTGATCTAGTTTACAATAAGAACACTTATAACAAGTTGCCCTGAAAATGACTTTTTTTAGAGACACCTAAGCCATTTGCAATCATGGTTATATCAGCCTTTATCCAGGTCCTGTTAAAGGTCCTCCAGCCCAGCTCATAACAAGGAATGGAACAAACCAGCCAGGAATGGGCCGGCAGGAATAAAGTGAGATTTGCATAGGCATTCTTTGAGTACCAAGACAGTACCCTCATCAGTTAAAAGCACTGATTCTGCTTAAACACACATTTTGTGCTAGTAGTCAGAATAGCAACAAAGACAAGAACCCAAAGTTCAGGTTTCCATGATGGGAACAGTTTGCTTAATTAATTGTTTTGCCTGATTTCCATAACAAACTGGTGGCTTGTTGTCAGTGAGGCTTGCTCATTCATTACCGTTAATTAGATATGGATCTCTTGGAAGGCAGCAGAGAGTGATGGACGAGCCTCCTGACACCTGCTATTATGCATTAGCATTTTTTCAATACATTCGATAGATCATCTCTCTCCTCTTTTTGAGGATATTTTAAATAAAATATAACCTGCTCCATCAGTAAGATTTATGTCACCCCCCCATTCCTTTTTGCATGTTCTTTTTCATCAGCCTGGACAGGAAGTAGTTAATTATTTATTTCCAGCACTTCAATTTGCCAGCTTCACAGTAGTAAGTAGGAGGAGGAAGTGCCTTTTGCCCCCATTTTGCTTGTCTGAATGCTATTGCTGATGAGCTTCATTATGGAGCAAGATAATTTACTTAAAGCTATATCAGAAGATAGTGGGCAGCACTACAGAGAAAAACCCCTGTCTCTATTTCCTCATAATTGCTCTCAATATTTATTAAGTGTATTTTTTTTTGACTGATGATGCTTGCTGGTTGCTTGATTTTGCTAGGCCTTCCTCCACAGTTTGTTTTTAATGCAAGATCTCAGTCCTGGATGAATGAAAAAACAATGCCTGTTGCTTTGAATGCAGAGAGGTCTTGAAACTGGAAGAAAGAATCATAAAGTCTGTTCCCTGCCAAAATAGCTTTATCACTGTGACAATTTCTTGGTTCCTGTTCCAGGACAGAAAGTGGCTGAAAACGGATGCTATTGTGAAATACAGATGGGCTTGGGATGGTGTTGATGAGGCAGTAATTAGTTACTGATGTAAAAGGCCCACATAAGGTGGAAGGTGAGGACCAGCCATATTACTTTCCAGGGCATCTTCATAAAGAGCTGGGAGTGTACGCATGCCTTGGATCGAACTGTCTGTATGGTGTTTGCACACTTGCAGTAATGGCGCCACCTCCACCTTCCAAGTCAACTGAGCTGTTGATTCCTAGTGTTTCTTTCTCTTATGCTGGGCCTGGTGTAATTCTATACTTAATGTCTGCGGCCTCCTAATGTAAGTCCTTATAGATCTGTTTGGGCTATGCCTATGTCTCCTCACAGGCCAGAAAATGACAAAATAATGCAGCTGCCCTGACTTTATTACCAGAGTGTTTAACAAATCTGACACTCTCCTTCAGTGCACTAAGTGTGACATTAACCTTTGACCTTCCCAAACTATATTGACAATGTCAAAGTAAAGCATGCACTAGTCAATCTTAATTGGTTTTTCAGCTGTCAGCTGGGATCACGGAACTATTAAAGTCCGAGCAGGTGGCTTCAAACAGCCTCGACATAGGCTGGGAGAACACAGATTAGGCCTAGACTGGCTGATTCCAATGTTCTATATGAATGTTAATCTATTTCATCAAAAATGTCCTGCACAGGAAACCACCAGTCAATGGAAGAAATTGTGAAATTGACTTGTACCCTGGAATATAGATCTTTTTAGATTTTTCTCAGATTCGGGAAGCACTTATGGTAAAAGGTTGATATTGCTACAAATTTCTTAATTTTAGCTGCTGAAAACCATCTTTAGCCATGTTGAAGAAATACAATATAGAACATTATAATTTTATTTATTATTTTATTATTTAATTTAATTTAATTTAATTTAATTTAATTTAATTTAATTTAATTGATACCCCGCCTCATTTCCCCGGTCAGCTCATTATGTCCCTTGGCGAACTTATAGAAACTGGTTCAGGTATTGGTTAAGGTCTTGTGTTGTCTATTATCACAAACTTCTACAGTATGTTGCTGGCTTAACTATCATTAGGATTTACCTGACAAAAAACAAGCACTTTTTCTTTCATTTCTGCTCATTCAAGTAAAATTTCAAGGCCATGAGGAAGGTGTTAAAATACTAAATGAAAATAAATACAGACAAAATATTGGGCTAATGTTTTTAAAAGGAGAAAGGAAATAATGTCTCAATATAGAAAAGACTCAAATGTAATATGGCAACGGATTTTTATGTGTGAAAAATTTACTATACATACAAATATATTACTACCACTACTATGTAATGATTAGTATCATGTGATTGTAATTAAACTAACTAATGACTCTGTTTATGAACCAAAATGCTCACTTGGAGTAGACTCTCTGCTTTTGGGCTAAAACTATTGATTTATTTTCTTATTCTTTTTCCTATTTAATAAATCCAATTAAAATTTCAATTAACAGAATATTATGAGTTTAGTTTCCCCTAAGAATTAACTTATAGATTGACAAAAATACAATAAATGAATATATTAAAATTGTCAAATAATTCATTCTAAATAGTGTTTTATTAAGACTTTTGTTTTGCATAATTTGGTTAAATGTTTTTAATATTCTTATGATGTCCAGGGCTAGTTCCTTGAAAGAAGTACCTTTTGCTATGTTTATCAGTTTTGAATTATCTTAAAGCCCGTTAGAGGAGTAATGGACATAAGGTGGTGTGCAAGCTTTTACATACTGTAAAACTATTTAAATACGGATTTCAGACTTTTAAAGCTACCTTTCTTTGACTTTACAATGTCCCTGATTCTCTTCATGTATTTCTCTTCTGTAGGTCTTGCTAGCAATGAGTGGCAAAAGGCCACCAGGGAACCTGATGACTGTTGATTTGACAATGTTTCTCTGTTTTGCATAAAGACTTATAGCTTTGTGGATTCTAAATGGTTAATTTAAAACCACAACTTTTACTTTATAATTTTAAGCTATTTGCCCCATAAGATTTAAGTATCCATATGCCGAAACATATCCATGTTCTGATTCTAAAATGGGCTAGTGAGCTTCTTTGCCTCTTGCTTTGTTGCAATTTAATTTTCAATCAAATATGAATTCATTTATATTGGGCTGTAGTCACTTTTTTGATATTCAAGGATTGTAACATTCCTGTGGCAGGAATTTTATGCTTTCAATGTAGCAAAATTTTAACAAGTGAACCTTATCTTCATATGAGGTAGATATAATAATACAGTATGCTAAAATTTTGCTTGTTAAGCAACTACTGAGGGCACAAGTGCCTTGTTAGGAAAAAGCTGCCCAAGATGTCTCTTGATGCCACAGCTGGAATGCTTCCTCTTCCTACTGCACTGTGAATTCAGATGGCCTTTGACTAAGAAACAGATTTCAAAGTGCTCTCATTCCAATATTTCTTTTTCCATTGCTCTGTATTTTATATCCTTTTAAAATCTTTTAAAATATCTAGCTTTTAAAAAACTGTAATGCAGTACATCTTCCCCACATCCTGCTTTTTTGTGGTGATTGTACAAGGACCCTGCTTTTTAGTTTGACCTGCTTTATAAAAAACACTTTACCAATAGAGGTCAGCATTGATCCACTTGGAAGACTCACAAATTTTTTTACTGGTCTGAATTTTCTGAATGAACGATATATAGAGATATAGGAGATATATATATATATGTAAGTCTTGGTGTAATCGGGTCTTTTCCCATGTAGGCTTGAGAATATCAAAGCAATGTTTCGACGAAGTCACATTTGTCATCATCAGGCGACTTCAGCTGCGGCAATTTCAGCTGCTACAGCTTCTCGCTCTTAAGAGCAAATGGTGTGGACGGCTGCATTCTTTGCTTAACTGCCGGTTGTGCTGTGTTCTGATTGGATGGGGGTCTAATAATAATAATCCTCATCATCATCTCCTGTGCTTTCAGTTCCTGCTGAGTTTTTAATTCTGCTTTTTCATTTAAAACATCTTTGTATCTTATAATTTTATCCCTGTTCATGACCACTGAATGTGTACATGCCTCTAAAGACGATACCCAAAGTGGTACTGTTAAATATTTTTTTTTTTTAATTTTAGTCCAAATTGTTATCAATGCATTTCTAACATAGTGGGTCTGGAAGTATTTATGAGTTTTGTTTTTACCGTACCACAAATATGCATGCCAACCTAGATCTAAATCATATCCCTCTAAAGTTAGTAGTCTTCTATTGTGCAAGTTGACCCATTCCTTATCCAAGCGATTGCTGAGGCCTGATGATATATTTCCCAATTTGGTGGGCCAAATCCCCTTCTATTTTTTTTCATTGTGTAGGGCTTTTAATTTAATTCTAGGTTTCTTACACTGCCAAATAAATCTTTTTTTTTTCACAATACATACCTTTTCCATTTCGGTGCTAGAGGGGTTACACCATATCTCTTATCGCCTATTTCTAATATATAATCATTACTTTAATTCATTACTTCCATTCCAAATAAGTTTAAAAATAGCAATTAAAAAAGTGGTTAAAAGATGGTTAATAAAATGCTTATATTTAATATTTATCATAAAATCATGCTCATCTAATTTAATATATATCTAAACACTCTAAGTTAAAAAACTATATTGTTACTTTCTATATTTAATCCCTTAAAAAAATATTGCTCTGTTAATTAATTCCCCTCTATTCAATTACCCCCTTTTCTACCCTTCATCCCTCTTTTTCCATTTCCAAGTTTCTGTTCCCCGGCCACCGCCCCCTCCCCCGCATCTTCCATCTCCTTTCCAAAATTCGCCTTTCCTGTAATCTTTATTCTCCTTCGCCAGTCTCTTTGCCGGTTTCTTTCTTCTCTTTTCATTCAGTTCCTCATCCTCGTCCCACGGCCCGGTCTAGATCTCTTTTTTCCTTTTTATCGCCTTATTAGTTTGTCTCTCCGTCCCTTTTTCTGCCTTTCCAAAATAGTCCGATATACTCTTTTTCTGCTTGTATTCATCTGCCGCCATCTTTGCCATCTCCTTCTCGCATCGCTCCGTCATCATCTCCGGTAAAATTTCTGTTTCAATTTTCTGTATTTTATGTAACTCTGTTTGCTCTGTTTGCTCCTCCCGAGCCTCAATGTACTCCATTTTTTTTAACATTTGTTCCATGTCTGCTTTCATTTCCAATCCAATTCTTTCAAATTCATCTATCTTTCCCACCATCGAGTCACAGCGAAGCCATATTTTCTCAAAAGTATCCATACTTTTAAAATCAAGTTAAAATCGTAATACAAAAATAGTCAATCCAAAATCCAAAAGCAATCACAGGTGCTGGGGGGGGGAGCGATAAAATGGGAATGGCTCACCCTTTTGTTTGTTGCCTCCCTTTTTCTCGCCGCTTCCTCACTGCCTACAACACAGTCTCTTTCACCTTCAAGTCTCGTCGTGGGGTTTCAGGATTTTTTTGAAAAAAGTTCTTTTCTTACCCCTCTCCACACTGATTTGGATCTTCAATCTCCCTCCTGCCCTTGCTTTACCAGAGTGCTCCCAGACTTTATGGCAGCTATTAAGGTGCTGTCCTACCCAGTTCTCAGCAGAGAGTACCCGGTGAGCGGGAAGGAGGTTTGTGCTACCTCCTCGATCCTACTCCCACACTCCCTTGCTCCCCTCCCCTGCAGGGAGGTTTAGGCCTTTTTAAAGGCCCTTGAACCGGGCGGCCTGGGGCAAGATCCGCGGAGCTCGAGTTTCTTGTGCCCAGAGTCGCCGGAGGTTCACCCGTAAGTCCAAGTACTGTATACTTCTCACAGTCATTCATGCCCTTGTCACCTCACGGTTGGACTTCTGTAATGTGCTCTACATGGGGCTGCCCATGAAGAATACTCGGAGACTTCAACTGGTACAGAATGCAGCCGCGCGAGTGATTGAGGGTGTACCTCAGTACACCCACATAACACCGATCCTCCGCAAGCTGCATTAGTGGTTTTCCGGGTGCAATTCAAGGTGCTAGTAACAACTTATAAAGGCCTACATGGCTTAGGGGCAGGGTACCTTCGAGACTGCCTTCTGCTACCTTATGTCTCCCAGCGCCCAGTTAGGTCCCACAGAGTTGGCCTGCTACGGGTCTCGTCAGCCAAACAATGTCGGCTGGTGGGCCCTCGTGCTCTCTGTGGCAGCGCCAACCCTCTGGAACCAGTTCCCTGCGGAGATCAGGACCATCCGCACTTTGTTGACCTTCCATAAAGCTACAAAGACCTGGCTCTGGCAGAAGGCCTGGAATTAAAGGGCTTCCCCCCCCTCCTTTGGATGAGTCTGGATATGTTGACTGTTAGATATTTTAAATTGTAATTTATTGTATTTTTAAACTGTTGTTA
>JANHGC010009957.1:5563-18596 GCA_027560395.1 Boaedon fuliginosus | reverse complement strand
TGATAAATGTGATAAAGATTGCCAATATTGTTATTGTAATTTGGATTAATATGAATGATACCCAGAATCAACACTGTTTATACATAATATGAATGTATACCAAAATAAAAAATATATAATAAAAAGAAGTTATTTAATATAGTTCTAGATCAATATTTTTAGGCCAGTGAGCAAATTTGGAATCTGGAAAGCATGTCTTTGGCAAACCAAAAGGTTGTATGATATGTATAGCAAGTAACAGAATAACATGGAGTTGGAAGGGACCTTGGAGGTCTTCTAACCCAATTCCCTGCTCAGACAGGAAACCCTATACCATTCCAGACAAGTCGCTATCCAGTCTCCACTTAAAAGCCTCCAGTGATGGAGCACCCACAACTTCTGAAGGCAAGCTGTTCCACTGGTTAATTATTTTCACTCTTAGGAAATTTCTTCTTAGTTCTAGGATACTTCTCTTCTTGATTAATTTTCATCCCTTGTTTCTTGTCTTGCCTTCTGGTGCTTTGGAGAATAGGTTGACCTCTTATTCTTTGTGGCAGATCCTGGTCTATTTGCATTCTCATAATTATTTTATTTATTTGATGTATTTAATCTGGAGCAGAGTCTTTCATTTCTACAGTAACACATCTAAGTTGCTTAACTTCCCTTGTTTCAGCTTTTTTTTTCTTTGTTCCATTTTAGAATTTATCCTAAACTTCTAGTTTTCCTTCAAGAGCCCTCTTTGCAAAGTCTTCAGGAATTCCTCCAAATGTCAGGTTACTATGTTTATTAAAATTACAGAGTATCTACGGCCATGATGACGAACCTATGGCACACGTGCCAGAGGAGGCACACAGAGTCCTCTCTGTGGGCATGCACGCTGTCACCAGCTGCTCTTCTGGTTTCCGGTGCATGCATGCACACTGGCCAGCTGGTTTTTGGTTTCTGGTGCTCTCATATGCGTGCATTCCAGTTTAGGCACTTGGTGCCAAAAAGTTTCGCATCACTGATCTATGGTTTCTTTCTTTTCCTGACTTTCCAAACCTTGTTTCAAACATTCTTGTCTGTTTTTTTAAGCTTTCTTATGTGTTGTGTATTTATTTGAGCACTCTTCATGATAATCATTAGATTTCAATGTTTATTTTCACTTTTATTTACTCCATTTTGTTTAATATTCTCTCTTGTGATTGTTGAAATTTTTTACTTAATGCTTTTATTTCCAACATTAATTTCTTGAATGGTCGGCTAAGCATCTCTGAGTCAAATTCTTCTTACTCCTTCCCTCCTCTTCATATTTATCTCCTCATTTCTTTGTAAGTCATAAAAATTCTTTTCCATACATAGTTTTTTTGTTGTTACATTGCTGTAGCCAAACCATTATGTTGCATTCTATTTGTTCCATTTTATGATAAATAATGGCTCAGTCAATAGGTTGACCAATTTTTTCCCCGATGCAACCACTTTCTCCCCACTTTCCTAACCCCCTTAGGCTCCCTTTCTGTTAGCCTCTTAAAATCTTTTTTAACCCATAACAAATGAACCATTCAAAAAGCCTCCTATTTTCTTTCCTTTCATACATCTCCCCCACCCACCCTATTCTGAGTCTACAAAAAAAATATATCACAAATTGAGTTTACTGTTATATCATTCAGTACTATCTAGTGGGCTGTATCATTTTCTGTCTTTATTATTTATTAAAGAAGACTTCTTGCTTTGATAAATTCATGATGATAGAAGGAAGATTGTAAACAAACAAAAGAAAAAAATATTAAGTCTTGTTTTGTAAATCCCAAGTTTACAAGGTCAACAGGATCATTTATACTCAAACAATCACTTGCTGTACTGTTGTAGTTTCACACATTTACAAAAGTGGTTAACAATGTTATTAAAGTCCATATCTTACTCCTTTAACAAAATCATATATTTGTTCTGAGCCTAAGTCTGAGTCCAAATTGAATTTAGGATCAGCTCAGTGGAATCTGTTTTCCAATTCTCCACTTAAGTTTCAGCTGTAGAGCTCATTTACTCAAAAAAGTTATCTTTATAAACTAATGACAATGTTCACCTCTAGCAAAAGTACATCTCAAGACAAAGACATTGGGAGCTATAGTTAAATTCGTTCTTCAGAACAGTTAGAAAATTATTAAAATAATTATACTTATAAAATGCAATATGGGAAAGTGATAATCCAAAAATTCCTTCAAAGCTTCCTGCCAGAATGGTGTGTTTGTGTAATAAACAAATGAAATCAGTTTCCAGCAGTCACGTTTTGTGTGGGTATTGGGTGTTTCAAATCAAGGTCTGAAGCCCCATTGCCATACTTTCTTACTTTATCTCCTAATTAAAATTCCTAGGAGTTAAATAAGATATACCTCGGGTTACAAGCAAGATGAGAAAAGTTCTCATTGGCAAACTCTCATAGCTCTTCCTGTGAATTCTAACTGCTTTATGAAAGCATGTCTGGAAGTTTCTAAATATCATTTGGGCTGACAACTGAATTAATTATTGGAAATATATATCAGATAATTTGTTGTTGCTGGATTAAGAGCAAAGACATCAATGTTCTAGTGTTACATTGGCATGGAAGATGGCTGGATAATTTTTAGCAGGTCAGCCTCTCTCAGCTCTAGACTGGGAAGTTAAAAAATAACTATGTCCCAATCAGAATTTAATCCATGTGGTACATTACAATCCATAATCTTCAATGAAGAAGCCTTCCTTGCAATGGATCGATGCATACACACACACACATTTATACATATATGCATACATATATACACACAGTATATATTTCAAATGTATGCATTTTTTTGTATGCATAAGCTACTTTTTCTGAAAGTAACAAATATGGCAATAACTCTGGAATATAATTCATCATGGAATCAGAATGTACTTTGTATGTCCCATATATTAAATTTGTACAGTAACAATGTCTATCTAATATAAAACCAGCATTAATATTATGTCACTTGATCATTAAGTCTCCTGGAACTATTTGTTGTTAATTATATTTTAACCTACTGACCTAACAGTAGGTTAAACAGACAGACTGCCATCATCCTGCCAATAACCCACTTATCAAGCTTCCTTATTACTTTGTCTAGAAACATAATAATTGCTAGTTACTTTCTCTGGTCCATTACCATCTCCTTAAAATGTTTAAATAACTTTCAGGTTCTGACAGACTTAGAGTGTCTATCAGTGTGAAAGAAATTCTCTTAGCTATCTCCTTATCATCTATCACGTCAAAGCAGTAGTCCTTTTAAAAAAATGCAGGCACTTTTTTCTTTTTAAGATATTTTTAATAAACATGAATTATAATATTTTCAGATATGTTACCAAAGATTAATTATGTCAATACTGAAATTTTGAGCAATATACCGTATAAACCCTGATTGAATGGAACCCTTAACTAGTCATAGGGAGTAGGTAGACTTGTATAAACTCCTAAAATGTATTAATTGACTTTGTTAATCAATTCAGGAGTTAGGTTTAACTCCGAACACCCACATCAAGCAAAATAGTCACCCAAAAATTGTTTATTGCAAGATCTGGTGATTGGTATAAAATCATAGAAATACTTTCATGAAAATTTCTAGACATTGTCATTGTGGCCATATGAAAAAAAAAGTCCTGTAAAAGGAACAATAATATAAGGTTTGTGTCTGTGTGAATACCAGAATGTGGGAATGTCAATACCAATATAATACTCTAGCGCAGGGCTGTCAAGCTAGTGGCCAGCAGGCCAGATGTGTCACACACTGGCCATGCCCATGCCTGGTTTAGTGAAGGGGAAACAAGTCACAATACATCATGTGACAATGCCATGATGGCATAAGTTTTACCACCTCTGCTCTAGTGTTTTGTTTCTCTCTCTTGTGATGGAAAATATCAGGCAATGAAGAAGGAGTTAACAGCCTCCCAGTATCCTTTGCAGCATTGGGAGGACTAAGACATGGCCATTCAGTGTATGAGTGTGTCATCCCAAATCATGTGACACTGGCATATAAAGATAAATCCATTGTTTGAATATTGGGCTTCACTAATTTGCCATTTGTGGTACCCATGTGATTTCCCCATAAAATGAAACTTGTTAGCTGATTCAATGTTGTATTTTAAAGTGGGCAGAGGGATTCATAGTAAACATTTTCTGACAGTTTACTCACATGCTGTTATTCACAAGCAAATCACTTTTTTCAACTGCTTTCCTTCTAAGAGGGAAGATTTCAATTCCATCTATGTCTCATAATAGGACCAAAGTAAGTTACAATATTGCAATGTAATTATTTATGATTGATTAATGGTTGTCAAAGTTGGGCCTTAAAAAGACAGGAAAAAAATTGACTTACTTGAGTTGTGGTGGTGGAGAAGGCTCCTGCATATTCTTTGGACAGCAAAGATGACTAAAAAGCAAGTATTGGAAATGCATAACATCAGACATGTCACTGGAAGAGAAAAAAAATCACAAAATGGTGTCTCCCTTATTTTGGTCATGTAATGTAGGGGAATTCATTGGAGAACACAATTATGTTTGGAACAGTTGTTGGCAAAAGGAAACCAGACCGAAAAAGAACATGGTTTGATACCATCAAAGCTGACACCAGCCAGAGCATCAACAACTCAAAGAAGTAATAACAAGATTGGAAGATGTGAAGAGACTTGGCCAATAGAATCACCAAGAGTCTGACATGACTGAATGGATAACATCATCATCATAATTATTAAAGTCATAATTAAAAAGAGGGCCAACTGTGTCATAGCATTTAAATGTTGTCTTGAACTTTGGAAGAACCAGATTCATGCTACTATTTAAACACATAGATCTCTAGGTTGTACAGAGTTCTGGAAGTTCAAATTATCCACCTATGTTTTATGCTATAAATTACACAGCATAGTTCTTCATTTTATTGTGTTTCCTACAGAACAAAATAATGGGGGCATATCAGAATTCTTGTTGTTGCCCTTTTTAGGTAACATAAATGATAACTAAAACTAGCATACAACTGAAAGATAGTGAGGTGATTTTACCAGAGAAAAGGAAGGCTTGTTTCCATTATATGTCTTGGCAAAGGACCTTTATTTGAAAAATTGGTAGCATTCCACAAATATACAAAATACCCTTTATCTATAGTCTTAATTGTTGAAATACAGTTGTTATATGTTTCATGTAATTCAAGCTTACTCTTCCTATGAAAAAACATGATAAAGTCAACATCAGTTTTGAGAGGTTTTGCTTGTTGCTTGACTATGACATCACCTATTAGGCTGGCTTCTTTCAAGTAGCCACTCAGAATGGACTTATGTAGGTTTTTAGAGGGATGGCTAGCCTTTCAAGATAAACTGAAGGCAACACCAGAAATTAACTTGTTCTGCTATGATGTTCAGAAAGTGATAGAACTAAAATTGAAAATCACAACATTTGTTGACATGAACTGAATATTTTATAGAAAAGCTAGGAGGTCTGCCTTTATATTGCCATTTATGTTACCATTTATGCTAAGTGCAATTAGCAATAGATTTTTCTGTTTAAAAAAACAACAACCTGTTTATAGCAAAACCATTTAAGCTCTGAGTTTACCAGCTTGTTTAAATCAAACTTAAGTTAATTTTTTTATATTCCAATAAAAAGGTTGTGCACCTCAAATGAATTAAGAAGGAACACAACATCCTTGTGAATCTTGACCTAAGAAATTAAATTGCTTGTAAATACTAATTCATAGATGATCATTATACAGAGATGGTTTGCCCTGTGCAATATTGCACTGCCCCTTGTTGCCAAGATCTGCATACTTATTATACCAAGGAGCTGTAATTCAAATATAACGATCCAATTGAAGCTGTGATGCCATCTGAATTTCAAAATTGTTTTGCCATTCTTCCATCTTTGGAGGAAGACAGTATACAGAAACACCCTCATCCCTTACTTTAGAATAAGAGCCACTTCTTGTCTCTAAATAGAGAATGCCAAATGCATCACAACTGGACTGTCAATAAATTTGTTTGGTCAAAAGACAGACTGTCAAATCTGTCTGCTTTCATCCACTTGCAAAACACAGCATGGGGCTGTGATTTCTTTGTCTCCCTTTCTCAGCTTAAAGCTAGAGGATTTGGAAAGCAGATTTATTTTCCTAAGCTTCAGGCTGCATTCAAGTACCAAACACCATCAGAAATGTAGTGATTTCGCTTGCAATAAGAGCCTCATTCATGACTCTCAATGATGTTATTTGAATGCTGCGTTAAACAGTAACAGCACTCAATCAAACCTATCTATGCCCTTAGGCTTTATCTAGTCACAGGAACATTTCTATAAGTGAGGATAGAAATCATTTGGTAAATATTGGGCTTAAACAAGCCACTAATTTACTAAATGAATAGTTAAAAGCAACATGCAAGGTTCAGAAGAATCCCATCAAGTACAATGAGAAAGCAACTATACATTTATACTTTATATATTTAGACAACTATCTTACACAGTGATGCTAGGCAGCTCACAACAACCATAAAACAGCAATATGAAATACATAGGAGACAGAATCACCCATACCATTGATTCCTAACTTTCCCCCATCCTAGCCAAGGGTTGAAAGAAGAGCCAGGTTTTCATGGCCTTCCAGTAGGCTAAATGGGAAGAGGCTCCTAAAATCACAGGCAGAAGGCTGTTCCAAAGGATTGGGGCAGCTATAGAAAGGCCCTGCTTCCAAGGTGCCACTAGGTGACAACATTTGAGGAAAGGGACCTGCATCTACTCTGTCAAAGCCAGTGGGGCAGCTATTTCAATGTCAGGGAAAGATAATTCTGCAAATAAATTGGCCCTGTAGTGCAATATAGAAGTTTAATACTGATAACAATAAATTGTATTGCACCGGAAAGCAATTGGAAGCCAAAGCAGTTTGCGCAATATGACTGTAACATAGGGAAGCTCACAGAAATGGGCTTCTGAATGGTCTTCAAGGGTGACCCAATATAGGCCACATTGCAGTAATCCAACCCAATGCAATCCAACCCAATCCAATCATGTTTGATTGACTACAAGCAAGGTCTTCCAATCCAAAAATAGGCACGCTTGGTGCATAAGATGAATTTTCACAAAGGCCCTCTTGCCCTTGGCTGCTACCTATTCTTCCAGCAAAAGTTACAAGTCCAGGAAGTCTGACCTGAATTCTGAAAATGTTCAAAATACTCTGCTTCATGCTTCATCATGAAGATATAAAAGAAGGAAGACTTTCAAGCTTTTCTAACTGTAACCATTCTAGTACAAGTAGTTTTAGGCTTACCCAGTACAATAGAACCTCTGGTCATGACCATAATTTGTTCCATAACTTTGATTGCAACCCAATTTGGTCATGACCAGAACCTAATTTTGGAAAATTGGTGCTTACAAAAAAAAATGGCGTGGAAGGGGAAATTGTGATTTATTTTTTGGGTGGGTTGGAACCCAATTTGATCGTGGTCAGAAGCATTCATGACCAGAGGTTCTACTGTATCAGTTTCTTGATCTGATTTATCTGACAAAGGCATACTACAGCCTCTTTTAAGGTAAGTGGCACCACCCCCTCTTGCAAAGAGTCATTAACCACCACTTTGATGTAATTATGCACCAACTGCCAGGAACAAGGAACCTGTGCACTTCCTCAGGATTGATCAGGTCCCATATAACTGAACTAGAATGTGCCTTGCACACTTCCAAAGGACCTGTCCAACCATATTCTTACTCTGAACAAAGTCAAATTATTTTATCTGAAAAATGCTTAGAATAGTCCTCACAGAAACCCTGCCAGGGCTCACTGATCCCTTGTTTCCCAGAATGACCTTGGTTATCTGAAATAGGCCACTGGTTTTCCACCAGTGTGAAAACTTCTACAATATGTTACTCCAAATGTACAAATATAGTTTAACTTGTATTGTTCCATAATATCCAGGGGTGGGTTTCTATCGGTTCACCCTGGTTCGGGTGAACCATTTGTTAAGGTCGGCCGGTGCTAGCAAACTGGTTTGGTTGGCTGTTGTAAAATAAATAAATAAATAAAAATTGGCTGGGAGGCGGGTCTCCTACCTGCCCGGATGCTATACCTACCTTTATTTGCTCTGTTTGAGGCTACGCACCTCAGCGTTTTTTGTTTTTTGTTTACAAAAGCCACCTGAACCAGTTACACTGGTTGAAATTCACCCCTGATAATATTTGTTACATATTTTTCCTCCATTTCTCTCATAAATTATTTTAGTGACACAATAATTATTGAGAAATATGCATTTAACTTATCAACATTCCATATTTACAACTCTACACATTTACAATTAGTGTACAGCTGCTTTGATCTTACAGAATCTGCAAAAGTCAATGATGAAGCTTAATGCAGCTAGCCATTATTTTTATCACTTACATTTTTATCTGGCATATTATCTATTTCCTAGCACCATGAACAGAAATTAATATAATTGGTACCATCAAAGCTGTATCTTCATGCAAATCCACTTTATATATTTAATATACAATTCAGCTGCCATACAACACTGAACATTTGATACTAATTAAATTATTTGGTATTTTTTATATTATCATTGCTTCTTTTATTATTTGAAACTAATGGAATAATAATAACTGGAGGGGGGGAAATCTACTATCTTGCATTTTATTCTTGCATCCTGAGACCCTCTGTAAACATTAATTTGACTCTGTCACTGCTTGGGGAGTGTTATAAAGCTCTGATAAGTAGTATATAAAATCTGAATGCTATTGCTATCTAAGTTGTAAGCCACCCAGAGTCCAAGTGTAATAAATAAATAAATAAATAAATAAATAAATAAATAAATATTTGTATCTTCTATTCTGAGTAAATTTGCCTAGCATTACCATTAATATACTAGTTCAATTGAATAATTGAATGCAGTTGAACTGAATCAAAATTATCTGGGAATATAGTCATAACAGTTAAAATCTAATCAATTTCAAAGCCTATTCATGCCTTTTATTGCATTGTGACATAATTTGTGCACAGCCCTCCAAGAATCTTTAAAAAATAAATTTTGTCTCAGGGCCTATGTTCCCCATTCATTTAAAATACCTCACATTACCATATCTTTCAATAGTTAACACCAACCAGTTTTGAGATGATTGCTGAGACCATTTTCTGGAAAATTGTGTTGACATCTTCCTTCACAATATTCAAGGTAACCTGACTTATATTAGCATACTTGAAATCACTGGCATTCATTATAAACATGCCCTGACCTCCATTTTGACAGATAACTGCACAGTCCAAAGATCTCGTGAATTTCATTGCCTGTCACCCAGGCAATAACTTCTCTCTTCATATTTAGCCTGCCTTTTTCCTGATCAGCTTTTAAAGAAATTCTACCTTCTTAATTTAATTGATGGCTTTAACACATTGAGAGTTTAGTTTTAATTAACCTTCATTAGCCAGCGAAGGGGAATTTCATATGCCTGAAAAGGTCCTGCTTGGAGCACAGGATTCAGGACTGCTTCTCTGCTTGGTAGACTAATTAAGAAACTAGCCCCAGCTGTTCTTTCTAGAATTAGCTTGCCGAGTGGAGGAAGATGAGAAGTAATTTGTTTTGTCTGCAAATTCTACTAGGCTTTTTAAGGCAATTAAAAACACAAGTGAAGAAGCTAAGAAACTATGTCGATAAATGTTTCTAAGCATGACTTACACCGACTACAGCAAAGATAGGCAATCTAATGACTTTTATATATTTTGCACTACTATATCCCCACAATTTGTTGCTTCCAAAACATCTGGACCAGGTTGATTATCTTTGCCTTTAGCTCTGGTCATCAGTTTTCATAGATTTGTGCTGTTTTTCTCAGGCTGCACATGTTGCTTTTTGGGGACATGCATGTAACATTTCAACAAATGTAGAAAAGAGATGAAGGTATTGCAAGGCTGCAACATTGGTTTTGCAAGGCTACAACACTGGTTGCATCAATGTGACTCCTTTTGCTCCTGTCCTTCTCATTCCAGGAAAGGCTTAGAATTGTTTGTTAGCACTTCAGGTATTTAAAAGATGGTATGACCATGTGATCAAGTCTTATCATAGTATTTTGCTTTAGCCAATAAGTCTAAATTACAACAGGATAATCCAATTGGACCAAAACACTATGGCTGTACAGATTTTATATGTTTGGTCAAAGCCTGAGAAGACAGTATGTAGTTTAAGGCAAATTTGTAAGTTCTTAATTGAAAGCTGAATAGTAACTGAAAATTCCTACATTACCTCACCCTGTAATCTTCTTTACAGTGTGCTTCAAAATAGCCATAAGGTTGTTTAAGGCCAATTAGCAAGTAATAGCATTTAACCTGAGCAATAATATTTCACTGTGTTGGGGTTATGTGCATCTATTAAAGTTGGCATCTTTATTTTTCACATTGTTTATCCCATCATGTTTCACAAAATAAACCTTTATCTAAACACTTCTGAACCAACTGTCACATAGAGGATAGAGTTTAACGAAACAGTTTTACTGCAAGGAAATTGTCCAAAGATAATTGGCATGATCCTAATAAGTCTTATAATAGGTTTCCTGACAAAACTTCCTGATCACAAAATAAATTAAAAAGAAACTATTATAAAACATTAGGAATGCCTTAGAAAATGATTGAAGATGCTATGACTACCATTAAGGGAAAGGAAAGCTGAAAAGCTGATTAATGTCAAATTGGTGAAGGATAGATAATAGCCATTAATTCACCTGTACAGTACTTTACATCTCAAGAGCAGCTTTATTGGTTTCAAGGGGAGCAGTGCAGTGAAATGAGTTCATCCAATAAAAATGAAGCTATCTTAAAAGTATCTATATCGACAAATCAGGATTTCCTACCAATTAAGAAATGGGTGGCATTATAAGAGGTTAAAGGCATTCTCTTTTATTCCTGTGAAAAGTCAAAACTATCAAAGCTTGTCTTAAATGTATTGTTCTTTGTTAAATTGTTGATAAAATTCATTACCCACTTTTTGTTATGATCACAATAAAGTCCATGTATTCCCATACAAAATTCTTATTAAAGTGTAAAATTTTGTATATTAATCTACAAGCTTCCATGAGATATCTAAGCTCAGTTTCAGGAAATTTTCAGTCAATGGGCTGGTTTTGGGCCATCTTCCAAAATCATTTGATTGGTAGTCCCCAAAAGAAACATATTTCACTATCCCATGAAAGAGAGGTATAGACCATTTATTAGCTTCTCAGACAGTCATTTCACCAGCTGCCTCAGCATGGGTAAGAACAATGAATAGACATGATTGCAGTGGCATGACCTCTGACCCCTATGCAGAAGAAGTTAGTGACCTCTGACCTAATGAAATACTTTCTCATATGTGTAGATGACTAGTCCTAGCAACCATCAGCAAAACTTTTCTTGACTGCCTCATCATGTGGATGTTCCCTTGGCATCACTTTGAAGGAGGGCTCTGAAGATCAACCCCCTAGACATAAAGCACTTTTGTGCTTTTATTTATTGATAAACTTTATTGGAGTTTATTATTCACAGATGAAGACATCTTTATTCACCCAGCTTATGACATCTCAAGATGTTACAGTTCTGCAGCTCATTGCCACCGGCTTGTATGTTAAAAATACTACAAAATGTGTTAAGCTGTTGATGGCTATGCTTAATGTCTTTATAGTGCATGGATGTATTTTAATGTTGCGTATTGCCTGGAGATGCATACTTGACAGGTGATGTACAAATATTTTAAATAAAGTATGTTAAAACTATAATGCTATAAATATACAGCATCTTAAAACTCAGAGATAAGAGAGACAGTAGCATAGATTCAGTTATAACCCCAAGTGAATAAATATATCTCAGCCATCCTTGAAAGTGTAGAAATTTGTTATCAACCGTAAGTGAAAGAAATTAATTGTAGATTAAGAGAATAATCCCAGATTTTTTATAACAAAGTGCAGGCAAAAATGGCACCATCAAGGCCTACATGTATGTAGGTATGTGTATGTGCATCCAATGTATATTGGCAACCAGGCCAGTACATAATTATACTTCTTTTAAAAGAAAAGCAGAATAGATTGCTATCTGTTCTATGGCTCAACCACAGTTTTACATCTCCCAAAACTAGGTATAGTTTTATACCTACATTGCTGAATTATGATGGACTTGCACTAATAAGCCTCATGGGCATATTTTATCCCTATGTTTGAAACAGTAAGTGATGTTCCAGCCAGTTAACTGAGAACAACACTGAACTAAGGAAATGCCAGTGATTATTGCAATATATGACAAACCCTTGCTAAAGGAAAAAGAAGCTGTGATTTTACCCTTGGTTAGTAAGAAGAGAGGTGATATGTTTTAATATCAACCTTGGAAGTTCACCCTTTAGGAAGCTGAATTAGCTGTGCTGTAATGTAACATACTTTGTCTCATAGGAGACTACAAACTAAGCCTAAGATAATAAATCTCAAAAACTATAGAACTTGTCAGGAAGCAGATGGTGCTTCTGATTTCCTGGGCAGGGCAAATAAAGCCTTGTGGACTGCTCTGTACTACCCTCTAGCTGTTGGTCTCTGAACAAGTGAGATGAAGTTCTTGGAGATTAAATACATTTGGTAACTAGCAGCTGACCTGGAGCTAAGGAAGGGGGGGAGGTGTCTTTTTGACTTTGCTCAGTGAAAAACAGGATGAAAACACATACTAGCCAAGGCAAATAAGTCTGCCATTTTCATTTCTACTTGAATCTCATTTTATGAACCCTAGATTTGGTTTATTTCCCCTTCTGAATTGCATTACATATCTATATACCGCACATACTCGAGTATAAGCCGACCCAAATATAAGCCGAGGTACCTAACTTCAGATATGAAAACTGGAAAAACTTACTGACTCAAGTATAAGCCGAGGGTGAGATTCCAGAACATTTCAAATTATTCTGTTTCACCTACTCCCCCTCCCCTCCCAGTGCTTCTAAACAGGAACCTTGGAAACTGGGCCACATCTACCGTATTCCCTAATATAGCACAGATATATAATCTTATCCTTTAAATTTACTCAGCTCAAGGGCAGGGGTGGGGTTGATTTTTGGAAAA
>JANHGC010009956.1:235400-245876 GCA_027560395.1 Boaedon fuliginosus | reverse complement strand
CGCTGCGCAGCTGTTCTGTCAGAGTGCTTGCAGAACCGCACAAAGATTTCTCAGTCGATCGCGCACAGTGCGCGTTTGACAGTCTTTCAGAAAGCACGCCCACGAAGCGGGTAACCAGCGAACTGGGAGAAACCCAACCCTGCACATGGGGCTCTATTTTGCCCCAACTAACTTCATTCAGCTACAGTAACTGTTGGCAGTCAAGTAGCATTTTAATGGATTTATTTCCCCCCACAGAATGTGGAATGATTTTTCTTCCAGATTTTGTTGTTTTTAATTTTTTGGTTAGGCTGCATTTTACCTTGCTACAATTATTCTGAATATGTGCAGTTTTTATTTTCTGTGACGAACACATAATCATCGTACTGTGCCAAATTTCATGTCTATCACCCCATTCCAAGTAGGAAATCTAGCCCTGAAGTAATTGTAATTTGGAAGCATACCTAAACGAAGGAGCTTAATTGCTCTGCCTTTGTGCCAGCAAGATTGGCTGGATGGATACCTTTAATCAATAGCATTGTACATTTTTAAAAAGATTCCCTTACAGTCAGTGTTTCAAGGTAGAACCAGCTCAGGAGAAAAATTCGGTCACTGTTTATGATGAGTAGCTGGGCTTGGTCCCTTCCCCATTGGCTGTGTGGCTTTGCATGGTCCTTTGCTCTCATTATAAAGCACTCACTCATTCTTTCCATATGTTGCATGTGTGCAATAATCATATTTAAAGGACCGAAATAGTGTTGGAGAAATTCCGCTGTTGAATATTATTAACGGGCCTGTTCAATATTTCATGTTATCATTTATAAGGTGAGTCCTAGCAGAATTTAATGTGGTATCCCAAACAACACTGCAGTGGAAGAAGCATTAATCTTGGGGTGATGTGGAGGATGGTATCTTGTAACCACTCAAGTTTTCTCATAGCTCATCTCCAGTATGGAGGTGGTACTAGTAGTAACTATGCTTAGAGGTATTATGAGGGTGAAATTAGATAATATATGCTATATAATCAAATGATTCAAAGTGCTATCTAAAAGTATTATTTTTTTCAGCAGCTGGGAGGGGGGTGGGGGTTGCCCAGAGTAGGAAAAAGAAACAGATTGCAGGTTACTATGTGGATTTTTCATCCAGAAAGAAATATATTTTAGTATAGATATTTTGAGAAGGAAAAGAAGTTTTGCAGAAAAGGAGAGCCATGACCACCTTTCTACCTCAAACCAATTTTCTTTTTCTTTCTATTTTAGTATTGAGCTTGGGAAACAGTTCAGAGTTCTGATATCTTTGAGTATTTTCAGTTACCAAATAGTATCAAGCCAAAAGAGGGTGGGGGGTGTTAAAAAAACACACACCCCCTAGAGCCTCCTTTAAACATACTTTAGCAGAAAAACAAATCCCAGCAATGGATAGGATGGAACTTTTGTTTTTATGGAAAGGATATGTATAAATTGTTTTTCAGCCTGTGTTTGTATGCAAATTCTGTCCTTTACTCTTCTGTCAAGTAAAAATGATTTAACAATATTACATTGTAATACTCTTCCTCTGATAACACTGATAAATAAAAGGAATATGTTGTGGTAACATCTCAGAAAAAGAAAAGTTTCCATTTTGTGGTTTTAAATTATTGCATTTCCCATTTCTAATCTGATTATATAGTATGATTTTCACTCTGAATAAAATTAATTTTTAGTGAAGACTGTTTGATATTCTTCATAGGAGTAAATAAGTTTCAAAAGCTCATTCCCTTTGTAAGAATGCTTTCCATTTCAAGGTGCCTTTAAAATAAGTAGCAACAACATAGCATCAATGCATATTTTTATACCATTTTACATTTTCAGGGATCAATATACATCTTCACCAGCAAGAGAGGCAGCCACCAATCTCTGAATCTAGTTAAAGGTTTACTATTCATATTGAAAATGTATTAGCGTGTGTTGCTTTATTCAGTGACAGAGCTTAAAATTCCTCTTCCTGGCTGTCGGCATTGTACTCAAATGCTCTGGATACTGGCAAATATAATTTATACCCCAGGTTGACATAACTTTAAACACCCTAAATGCTAAGCTTAAACAGGTCTTTAAAACTGTGGCACAGCTTGAACAAGTCTTCCATCGATCGAATATGCGTCTGAGACAGCACATTCCAGGGCAACATTGGGAGATATATGGTCCTCTCCTTGTCCTATAACTCCTAGTCAGGATGGAAGATACAGTTCAGCAATAACTGGAGGATTACATCTTCCATAATCCTGCTGTGAGGCAAAAACTGGGAGATAATCACTAAAAGATACTGACAGGTGAAGAAAATTCTTCCTGCTGAGGGAGGGGGGAATTCAAAAATCTGCCCAAGGTGTTTGAACCATCATCAACATTGATTTGCTCCTGAATCATGAACTATCTTGGTAGAGGAGATTTTTGGAAAAAACCAAAAAGGTGGTGTAGGGCATGCCTTAGTTACAGTATCAGCTGCCAGTATATTAATTGGGTATGGGGAGAAGGGGCAGAAATTTGCCAAATGCAAAAGATATCAAAACTTGCTCTGAAGAAGGCATTCCTGATGACCTGGATGACAGATGTTTAATATCTTTAAAGAATTGATGACATCACATCTCTTCTGTCGATAATGTTGATTTTAAATGAATCACTGAATTAGTGTGAATGTTTATTATTGTACGTAAAACATTCTCTCCCTATAGATGCAGGAAATTTGTTAGCCATGATGAATACTAGGAAGAGACTAACTTCCTAGAGATTAATATTTAATTATTTATTTGTCACTTTATATCATAAATTATCACAAGAAAGTATCAGAACTAGAATGTATTTAAAAACCATCATAATAGAATTATTAAACACTGTTTATAAAAAGCTATTGGTACACAACCCTAGCACTATTTCTCATCATGAGAGAAATGCTTCAAAATGCACTGGCCACAAAACATGGAATTTATAAATTTATAATTTAAAATGTTACACACGATTTCCCCTTTTACTGAACCTAGAATATCTGTTGAGCATATAATGTGAGTCACTGTAAGTATAAGTCTAACCTTGTATTATAAAAAGAATTGAGCTGGTTTGCTTGGCTGTGTAAAAAACAACAACAACCGATGACTGAGTTTGAAATGTTTGGAATGAAGCACTATGGAGTGCTTATATTTCCCCTCTTTTAAGAATTTTTTTAAGCATTATCTTCTTTAAATATACAAATCTTGAAAATCTTCTAGTTATTTTTTGATTACCATATATAATAAATAAGGCAAGAATTTTCAGTGCCCGAATGCACCCCCAAAACTGAGTTTGCCTTATCTGCAAACACCAAGATTAACATTAGACTAACAATCAAGAAGTAAACAATACCAATCAAGGAACTGCTAAGCAACCCAATAGCCCAATCAAAGAAACACGAAGACCACTCCCAGCAAGACCAACAGTCCAAGCCAATGGAAATGAAGTTAGAGCAGACCCCACACCCTACTAGCACTGATCTTACATAGTTTGGTAATGAAACATTTCAGAGACCACAAACCATTTCAGTATAATCCTGGGCTACAAATATTCTATAAATTTATCTCTGTGTAATTCATGGATTATCCATTTTTCATGGTATTTTCATAGTATATCTTCTGTTAGTTGGCATTCATGAATGCACTCTGCTAGTCTTCTACCTGTTTGTCCTACATAGTGTCTGTTGAATCCTTATACTGTATGTAATATGTGACTCCTGGTTTTTGGTTTATTTAGGATCTTTTAGAGGGCTTTGGTTGATTTATGCTACAGTGATGCTATGTGGTGCAAACGTCTGTTGTTGGTTCCTGAGATGTTTTTATTTATGCCAGCGTAGTCCTTTTGTCAAGTTATGATGGTTGTGCTACATTGTTTGATGAAGTTGTGTGGATATCCATTTTGTTGTTCTGTAGATGATCAGTTCCCTTTTTCTGATATTCAAAGTTGCGGCTGTATGTTTTTGTTTGTTTAAATAATATACTTCAACAGCTTCCCTTGTGGGACTTGGGTGGTTGCTTTGGTAGTGGAGCACTTGGTTGGTGTGAATGGTTTTACAACAGACTTGTGTTTCTTGTTCCCCATTGCTGTCTCTGTGGATGAGCCAATTGTGCAAATCAAAATACAAAATGTTGAGGTTTTGCTTATCTGCAGGTGGTGTATTTTTAAAAGTCTGTTGATTGTAATAATTTTATTAAAGATTATAATTACAACAATAAAATACAAGCTAAAAGAAAGAGTAGGGTACCAAAGAGAAAGAAAATGTAGCAAAGAGAAAGAAAATAAATACTGCAAAATAATACTTTTAAAATAAAACAAAATATTTATTTTCATATGCCATGTCTGATCTCTAAACAAATCCATAAAACATTGTCATTTCCCACCTGGTGTCAGCAAAATACTATTAAGGATTACTAGAAACATGTCTGTTTTACCCTTGCTCAAATAAAACAACTTTATATTCCTTCTTTTTACTTCTCATAATTTTAAATAATGTCATAGAACTTGATTACTTTACTTGATTGCTTTATTTTTTCTTTGTCTCTTCTCAGTACCTTGGTTAAAAAAAATAAAGGTTGGCTTCTTAGTAAATGGGTTGTATACAGGGATGATTCCGACCGGTTCGCTGGTTACCCTCTTTATGGACGTGCTTCCCGATCGGCTGTCAAACGCGCGCCGTGTGCGATTGACTTCAAAATCTTCACGGTGTTCTGCAAACAGCTGTGCGGTAGCTAACAGCTGTGCGGTGGCTAGCTGAAGATTTTGAAGTCAATCGCGTGCCGCGCACATTTGACAGGCGATCAGGAAGGCGTCCACAAAGCGGGTAACCAGCAAACCGGTAGGAACCTATCCCTGGTTGTATACAAGTATATGTGATATAATTCATAGAATCTTTTTCCATTAATGATGTGGATTGGGCTGATAGGAAGTCAAATACAGAAGGAAGTCATCAGACAGCATAACATATTACCCTGCTTCTTATAGAAAACTTCTTTTTACATTATTCACATTGCAGCTAAACATAATATAAAAATTCATAAGGGAACATTGACGTGAAAGGAGCACCTTGTTCCTGATTAACCATCCAGATTCATATGTAATAATTACCAAAATTAATTCCAAAATCAAGATGGGTGTTAACATCACTAAAAATCATACCTCAAGTGTCCCAAGTCAGCAACTCAAATAGAACTTAAATTGAAAGGCAGTGATATCAGACTAATAAGTGGGATAATACCTGCAATACAATTGCCAAAGTTATGGCTTTAAGTCTAGGCTTCTGAGTACCACTAGAGATAAATTTTACAAGGCAGCTCAGAATGGCCCTGCCAGATATTTTCTGGGTGGGGGGAGAATATATTCTCTATCTGTCAAAAATCTAATCAGTAAAAACACATGGGGAATGGCTAGTAGAAGAAAGATGATCAGCATTTGGGATGCAAATTTCTTTCAAACTTATGTTTAAACAGTTCTGGTCTGAGAAAATTTTATTGACAAGATTTGTTCATTCTGTACAAATACAACAAACTTCATTAAACAACCTTTAAACATTCATAAACAGCCAATACATGCAGGGAATGTGGGTACAGCTTGACCGTATGAATGTACAGTATCTACTATTGTGATTGATAGGTGACATTCATTTTGAAAATGAAAATAAGGTCAGTTCTTCAGATTACAAAACTGTGGTTTGCATCAGAGGAACTAAGGTTGAAATAGCTTCATGTCCTTCTGAAAATATTTGCGATGCTCAGTTTGGAGAGTTAACAGTTTTTGGTTTTAGCAAAATTTTTCAGCATTTCCTTGATTGACTTTCCATGCTAAACCCATGTCACCAAAATGTGGTTGTAGTGCAGAATAATCATAAAAGAGTGTGGATATTACATTTCTGGGGCCATTAATCATCTGCCAGTTTCTACTTCAAAAGTGAAAAAACTAAACGAAGTGTTTGGGTTATTTAAAATATGTCTCTCATCCTTATGTATACAAGGGTTGTATATGTATTAAGGAAATATGCATACCCCAAAATAATAAAAGATTAAAAGCAACCTTTATTTAACTAGTACTAAGAAACCACAAAGGTTTGCCCAACCATGGCAAATTCCAGATGTGCAGATTTAATTCTCAGCAAAGAACAGGCTAGGTGGAAAATTAAAGGAGTTAAAGTCCATCTGGAAGTTGCCATGGTTGGGAGACACTGTAGCAGTTAAATGGTTGCCTCAGCATCAGCCTATTTGCTTGCTATGTGTGTATGTGTGCATCCAAATTTCAAAGTATCATTCGGTTTCAAAGGTTTAGTTTCTCTCAGAGCTAAAAAGAAAAGAAAAAAAACTAGGTAATTTTCTCTAAGGTTTTAGGTAATCTGTTAAGTGAAAATATATGCTTCCCCTTTTAAGTACATTATCATTTCCCATCCTGAGGTGCTTCGGCTATGAAGGGATTGCAACAACCAGAATTTCTAGCCAGCATAGACAGTGGAAAGCTTGACTTCTAACACACCTGGAAAGGACCAAATTGGCATGGTATGTCAGACTGCACAGTGTGACTATGTGAGACAACCCAGGAGCAAATAGGTTTGTATTTAAATTTAGTGGTTTTATCCACAAAAAACATGTCAAGGTAATGATGATTTAATAGCTGACCAGCTGCTGTAATACTGTAATGATGATGCAGGAATGAGTCAGCAGGGCTATTTGGGTTATGGGTCAGCAGGTAGCCCTACAGCAGATTGATATCCTAAACCAGGGGTCTCCAAATTTGCAATTTTAAGACTTGGGAACTTCAATTCCCAGAATTTCTCAGCCAGCCATGCTACAAATACCTCAGAATTCCTCAGCATGGACGAGGAATTCTGGGAGATGAAGTCCACAAGTCTTAAAGTTGCCATGTTTGGAGACTCCTGTCCTAAACCATGACATTCCAGTTTAAAATTATTTGTATTTCCCAAAGTTGCTTTTCTCCCTTTTTTTTTCTTTCCTCCACCTTCCTTTTCCCTTTCCCTTCCCTTTCTTCACCTCCCACCCATCATTCTTCCTTTCTTGGAATAAAATAGATATTTCCATAAAAAGAAGCTTGGTATTACAAGACAAGGTAGAAAAACTTGCATATGGATTAGAGAACAAACAAAAGTATATGATATCATCAAGTGTGTGTGTACATACATACATACACATGCACATACATATAAAATCACACAAATGTTAGGATAAAATGGTAATCAGTCAATGATTATATCAACTGCATATTAAAACCCATCTACATATTTTTTTAAAAGTAAGATCCCAAATTAATAAAGGGGAAAATATTAGAAGCAAACTAATTTCTCTATAGAAAAGATATAGCTGTTTAAAAATATGCTAGTATTTATACAACTGTCTTTTAACCATGCTGATTAAAATGAATTGTTTGAGGACTTCCGAGTTGGAGCCCGGTGGAACTGGTCGCAAAGCTCGCGGTTCCTGCCGCTCCAAACCAGGTTTCCCGACAGTGGACTCCTTAAGGAGCCTAAAGTCCTCTTGGAGGGAGGGCACAGTGAGGGAGAATTTACTGGGATGGGTATAGGGGAGCCGCATCTCTCCTGCCCGTTCATGTCTCTTCTCTCTAGCCACCGACGGATGAAGCAGTGGCAATCCACTATTAAGTCAGGTACAACCACCAGAGCAAGAATTGTACAGGAGGCGAGTTGAGGAGCATGAGACTCGGAGGGTGTGAGTGTCGAGTACCAATAATAACAACTACCCCAGAATTAATCTTTGAACTTTGAAAAGACCCCGACTAGAATGCAAGCAGCGGATTTGGGGTGAGGGGGCAGTGCCTATGAACACACTGAGGACAGACAAAATAATTAGAAAAAACATAACTTTAATTGGGAATTTAAATTTAAAACCCTGTGGAGTGACTTTGGAAAGATTGGAGCTGTTTGAACTGGGAGCCTGATCCATCTATAACAAAAATAATTCTTTTTAATTAAAAGAAAAATGGCTGTGGTGTAGATTGTTGTTTTGAAAAATAAGGTGTGGAATATGGAGGTGCTCAAAGAATTAAAAGAATATACCTGTGAGATGTTTACTCAATTAAAAGAGCTGCTACATCACGAGAAAAATCAGGAAAATTTACCCATACAAAATGGTGATTTGTTTGCTACTGAAACAGGAGAAAGAGGTGTTGGAAAGATTGGTGGATCGAAACAGAAGGCAGAGACATACCAGGAAGTGAAACCAATGACGAAGGTAGCACAGATTAAAGATGGGTGTTTTGAAATGGAGAGACCAACAAAGGAAGGAATGGAGATGAATAACATGTGATGGAGGATGGTGGGGGCGGCAGCTGGAGCAAAGGAGGAGCCAGAAGGGAATCAAAGATGGTGAAGGCAGGTGATCAATGGGAGAAGAACAGTGGATAAAATGTGAGAACAACTCCAGGAAGTGAAGAATGAGAGTACTGGGAGACGATCTGCTACTACAAAAGAGGAAGATAAATACAAATATATAGCAAAAAAAAAAAAAGGTTTTATTTGGCCTGATGTGTTTCAGAAAACACATTCCTTTGTCAAAAGGTTCTTATGGACTATCTGTGAACTAAGAGACCATGTTCTGCAGTGATTCTGCCTCCCTCTCCTGCTTTGTTTACTTCATTGCCTTCTGCGTCCTTCAATGTTAATTTTTTCAGTGTTAATTTCTTAGCAAATGTTAATTTCCCACCCTTTTAAATACCATTGATCCAAAGATCAATACGCTCAGTAGACACTTGTAAGCGGTGCAAGTTGTGTACTAAACAGGCTTGCTGTACTTGTTCTGGTCTTTGAGCTCCTCTCTGGGAACAAGTTTTAAAAATAGCAGATGTGAAAGCTCTACGTCTACACTTCATCTTTCTCCAAGCCAAGTGCCACATTCAGAACAGTCAGCCAGTCCCGTTTCATTTTTAGGAGATTGAACTATCCCCTGTCTGCAGAGAGTCCTCGGGTCTCTGCTATCCTTTTATCAACACTAAGAAAGATTCAAAGACTGCTCAGATCATAGATGATGATCTTGTGCCCACCTGCCTTCAAAACATGTTTCTCTCTGATTTCAGTTGGTTCTAGTCGGATGGATGGACACACACCTTTCAATAATACATGGTATGGTCAGGCATTGAAGAAAGTAGCTTAATTACATCCTGTTTCTTATACTTTCTTGTTCATTTCTGATAGTTGAAAAATACAAGAGTGATTAAAGTGCGAAGTTGTCAACAGACTGACTAGTGAACCCGAAAAAAGGAAACTCCCTCAGGAGCTTTGAATTCCCCAATGTAAAATTTTATTGGATGTACCATTTTGGTACTGAAGAATCAAAACCAGGTAGAATAGAATAGGGTTATATATAGGGAGCAGGCCTTTGGGGCTGAATTCAGCTATGACAAATACAACATTTACAGCAAAGTAGTTCTTCTTGGTCCTATTGTAGAAACTAAACAGTTGAATGGTCCTGAGCAGTGTTGATCTGAGGAGTCTGCATCCTGCATCCCAAGGGTCTCTCTTGACACCCATGTTGATCACTCTAGCAATCTTTTGTTGTTGCCTTGAAAAAGATTTTATAGTCAGTGGCTTGGCAAGAGATATTCCTCTTATCATTTTTAGTTTAAAAAAATCTTACAAAAGAATGCTCTTTCTCAAGTAAATTTATTCAGCATTTTATTCTCACAGTTACATTGCTGCTTTGATTTAAGAGAGCATAAAATGCAAAGTTCCAAACACTCAGCATATTTCCTTTTTCTTCATGGTTGAAAGGATGGTTCAAAAGAATTTTTTTGTTTATCTTTTCACTTACCAGAAATATAGACACATTTTAAAGCGTGGAGCCTTGTGCAATACAGGGGGATTTTGGTTTCCTATAACCACATTGCAGTATAATTTATAACGAGTTCCCCGTTTGGGGAAGAGAGGCGGGATATAAATCCAACAAATAAATAAATAAAATAAATAAATAATTTGACTTTTGGAGAAAGACTGCAACTAGCCAGTGTTTTGCAATCTTCAGCAGGGCAAAACGTATTTGGATAATGAGAGTTGAAGTCCAACATATATGAAGGGCACTGAGAAAAGTTGGACCAATGCAGCCTGTAGATAGGAAAACAAGTTACAGTACCTATTTCCACTTGGAAGCTATTTTGCCATAAAGGTAAAGGTTGATTTATTTATTTATTGGATTAATATCCCGCCTCTCTTCCCCAATCAGGGGAATTCGAGGCGGCGTACAACAATTTAAAACATCAGTACAATGTAAAATCACAAAATACACATACATATCAACCAGCCATACAAAGGGGAACCGATCTCAAGTTCGTATTCTCAGTTCCATATTTTACGGCAAAGCCAGGTCTTAAAGCTTTGCGGAAAGTAGGTAAGTTAGGGATGGTTCTGATCTCCGCCGGGAGCGTATTCCGTAGAGACGGTGCCGCCACAGAGAAGGCCCTACCCGCGGACCCGCCAGCTGATATTGTCTAG
>JANHGC010009956.1:196599-206747 GCA_027560395.1 Boaedon fuliginosus | reverse complement strand
GATCAGGGAAGAGAGGCAGGGTATAAATCAAATTAAATAAATAAATAAATAAAATAAAAGTGAGCACATGTAGCCTGTGCGTGCTCTGATATACCAGAGGTACAACATCGCCCCCTTTTGGTGCCCAGATCCAGCACTTGGCAGGTGCTGCCATCTAGAGGCGGATCTGGGGACAGAGCCAAAGGAGCAAATATATTTGTGACAGGCATCCTGGACAGCTTACAAAAAGCATCCCAGAATGAAAGATAGTGCAGGTTTACAAAGGGACAGTGCAAATTAATTACCTTTGAATGCCTTGCTCCTCTTTTGTTTCTGTCTTTGTCCCAATTTATGGCTTGTAAATAAAGTGAGCCAACCTATACAGCCTCTGTATGCCTCTGATGTATTCTTAAAATAATAATTTTTTTTCATAAAGCATGCCAAGTTTTTTTTTATTAATTAAAATAATTTTAGCAAAATAAGTCAGGGAATCCAGCAAGCATCAAAACAGTTCCATTGATACAGATGGGATTATGTTCCCTTACCTTTGCCTTATTCTAATCAAATGGTACACAAGTTCAGTATAAATTAGGTTCCATTAATTAATCCAAGTAAGTCTTAAATTTGGATGAAAGGCAATTTGAATTCTTTTTTGAGCAAAATCTCCAATGGGGCTGTGGAATTCATAAACAAATGTGCTTGCTCTCTTCATTTATAGTCAAAAGTAGTCAAATCCAGTAATTTTGGCCAAAACAGCAAAAGGAGTTAGATAAAGGACAGCACTGCTATCAAACTAATAGAAGACAGGAGAATCTCATGCTGTAAAAATAGTATTTGAAATGTGGGTTTTGCCTGTAGATGGACAGATAACAGTTGCACAGAGGTGATCGTTGTTGTCATATTCATGTTTTAAGGGTAAAGCCAATCTCAGACATTCAGAAGAGTTAATGAGTTCAGGAAGGGTTTTATATGTAAAGTTTTGGGAAGAGGGGAAATAAGTAGTTACGTTGATATTCTCATTTCTTTTTTTATTTTTGTTAAGGAATTTATTAATGTTTTAATTGATGTAGTAACTGACTATAGATAAGGTTAAATTTTGGAGAATTTATGACCTCTGAAGCATCCAGTTGGACACAAAATGCATGGTTTTATGTTATATAAACTTTGAAAACAATAAAAATTTTATAAAAAAAAATAATAAAAAAACTTTCAGAGTCAATACAAATAGTAATGGTGATGGCAGGCAACCTTGCCTTGTTCCCTTTTGTATATCAGTTTTTCCAATCATGTCCCCATTAAACATTATCCTTGCAGTTTGTGTGTGGTAAATTGTTTCTAACATTTTAGTAAATTTGTCACCAAATTCCATAATTTTCAGTTGTGTCAACATGAAGTTCCAATTTACATTATCAAATGCCTTCTTTGCAACTAGAAACATCATCACCATCTGCTTCTGTATAGTATGAGGCATCGGGGTGTGCCTCATACTATTCCAAAGCATTAAATTCTCTCTAATTTGTCTCTTAGGTAAGAATCCATTTTGGTCAGTATATATAAAGTCCTTTAGAAGTCTTGTCAGTCTTGCCGCTATTATAGAGGCGTATATCTTGTAATCCACATTTAACAGTGAGATTGATCTGTATTTTTTTATATGTTGAAGGTCTGCATTCCCTTTTGGAATAAGTGTAATATACGCTTCCATTCATGTTTCTGGGACTTTGGCTTTATCCATTAAATTGTTAAATATTTCCAAAAGTGGGACAGCTAGAACTTCTTGAAATATCTTGTAAAATTCCACTGGTATTCCGTCAGGACCTGGAGTTTTACCATTTTTCTGTTTTTGAATTCCCCCTGTCATTTCCATCTTTGTTATTTTTTTCCTCTAAACTTTTTTTAATTGATTTTAGGTAACCTAGCATTTAGGTAACCTAGCATTTTCTAAGTATGCCTTTATTTATTCTTCCTGAATGGACTCCTGTTGGTATAGTTGTTGGTATTGTATAAAAGTCTTGTATGATCTTTTGTTTTCCTTCCTTTGAAGTCTGTAAAGGTACCTTCCTTCTCTATAAGTTGATAAATTAATTTCTTCTCCTTTTCTTTTAGTCTACAGGCCAGCTATCTTCCTGGTTTATTAGCATTTTCAAAAAAGTTCTGTTTCATTCCTTTTATCTTGTGTGCCAATTTTTCAAGTAACGTAATTTGGTGTTTTTTGAAATCCATTTGTAATTTTAAATCTTTCTCGTATGTATTTATTTGTGATTGAGCTTCCAAGGTTTTATGTTCTTCTTCCAATTTTCTTCTCTGTTGCTTCCTTTTTTTATTTCTCTTAATTGTGTATGTTGATGTCAAACCCCTTGTATAAGCTTTACATGTATACCAAACTATTTGTGTAGACATACCTTTATTACTATTTTCCTTGAAAAAGAAATCCAATTCTTTGTTCATCAATTGTTTAAATTCTTTCTCTTGCAATATGATCTGGTTCATTGTCCATCTGTAACTTTTCTTACGCCCCTTCCATGTGAATGTTATTGAGTTGTGGTCATCCCATATGTTGATATCTTCAAAGTCATTTGAAAGTCCTGCTGAAATCCATATCATGTCAATTTGGGATCATGACAGGTGTCTATTCGAGTAAAATGTATATTGTCTTTTATCCAAATTCTTTATACGCCATCCATCTTGTAAACTCAATTCTTCTGTCATAGTTTGGAATGTTTTTGGTAATATTCTCTTTTCTTTTTTACATATAGTTGTTGTCCGGTGTACATGTCTCACTCTCTCTTCTCTCTTCTTCCTGGCTATCTTTCTGTTCCATTGTTTGGGTATCTAGTGGTCTTCCTTCTCCCCCTTCTGTAAGATGTTCATATACAAATATCTCTGTTTCCTCTATTGTGTCCAGTCTGTGTCTATTCTGTCCCCAAGTGACCATGATTCCCTCAGGAACAATCTTCTGAAGTTAATTCCAGCCTTGATTAACTTCTGTGTGATGAAAAAGTAATCTCTTCTTTTATCCCTTATTCTTCTGGGGACTTGTTTTAAGACTTTAATTTCTTTCTCCTTGTAGTTTAGTATCCCTTCTTTGACTTTCTGGAGCATATAGTTTCTCGTTGATTTCCTGGTGAATCTTATGTGCACTTCTCTTGGTAATTTGTTTCTCATTGCATATCTTGTGAATATTCAATAAATTTCATCTATTTCCCTTTGAATTTCATTAATGGGTGCTCCCAAAAGGCCTGATGAGATTATTGATATGATTTCTGCCAAGTCTTCTTCCTTATCTTCTTCAATGTTTTGAAATCTCAGATAATATTCTGCCCATTTTAGAAGATCTTCAATTGCACTCTAATCATGAGAGAGTAACCCGAGTGACTATATTTTAATATTTTTGGCTGCTTTGTCTACTTTGCCCTTCACTCAGGATTCTCCTCAAGGAACCAACCTGACACATTCCCACAGCTCATCAGTTTTAGCCTCTTCTAAAGACTAACAGTTTCAGAAACTTTCCATCTTGGCTATGAAAATTCCATGATCTAGATTTTACTTTTTTCCACAGTATTATAAATTTGTCTTTATCTTGTTCCAATGCAACTTGAAACACACACAACGCTACACCAATTTTCTTAAAGACTTCTTTAATGTAAATAGGGCACAGAAAGATATGAGACAGCATGGAGTCAAAGGATTCAAGGTGTCACGAATTAGGGGGCATTCAAAAGCTATTTATATTGTAGGATTGGCTTACCTTGTGGCTTAATTCTATATTTAATGTTTGACATGTTTTGTATTTACAAAGACCAATGAATCAGTTCTGCCTTCAGTTTTCTTATTGTCTCCTGTACGTGCTGTGTATTTGCAAGTGTTAACAAGTGAACAAATAACTGTATTATATCAGGAGACTGCCTTCAAATCGTATTATTATTTTATTTTCTTTCTTAAAAATGCCTGAGGCAAGGAATCAGAGGCAGCACATTATCACAACAATGCTGAATGCTATAATAGACTACAGTTATTTATGGGCTCAGGAAAAAATAATAATCCTAGACTGTTGTCATAGTCCATATTATGAATAGTATAATTATGCTGCAAGAATACAAGGAAAAAGCTGGACACTTCATTTTCCTTCTTTCCATTCTGTTATTGATACTAAATGAATGTCATGAATAGTCAGATTCTCAAAATAATAATGAAATTAATGCTATGGTAAATCAAAGCACTTGAGGAGAGAAATAATATATCTCTCTCTCCCTTTCTCTTTCTCTCCCTCTCCCTTTCTCCCTTTCTCTCTCATTTATACCCTGTCTTCAGAAGCAAAAAATGTCATAGATTTCCCTATAGCCACTGACTTGTGCTGTAAGTTGGACTAAGAGAATTGGCCCCAAGTCTTCCACAAACTCCTATATCTCTGGGTGGATAAGAATCCAGATTTCTCCACCAATAGTCCAACATCATAGTCACTTTCTCCATATAAGTTGGAATCTCTCTCCTTGGATCTGCCTTGCAAACCAACATATTGTTATCATAGCCCATCCACTAAGAGGATCATATTAACACATTCAGATTACAGAGTCTAACGTCTTTCAAGTGAAAGCAAGGAGACTATGAGAGGAATGAAGAGGGAGTTCCTCATTATTGCTACTCCTAATATCAGTACGGACCTACAACGGATAGAAAGTAGGAAGAGCAGGTGCTCTCAAAGTGCAGCTACAGTGTGTAATATTGGATAAGATGTTGGACTAGCATCATCCCTAAGTGTTAGGCTCAGTGGATATCAGTGAAGATTGATAACTAAAGATTATTCTTTGGGGAAGGGTATTCAAGATAAAAGTTTTGAGAATGCTATACTTTAATCCATTTCAGAACCTAACTGATTTAGAGTGCTTAGAAGACTGGAAAACAAAGTGCCTGTATAACAAAACAGGGCCACTTTTCTTGGGTTCTCCTCTGAAGAAGAAAATCCATGAAAGCTCTGGGCCAGGACTCTGTTGATGGTCCAGGGAAGATGAGAGAGAAAAGTATTCAGTGAAGCTCCTCAGTTGGCTTCAGAGACTGTTAGCAATACAGCAATGCACAAATGTTTTGTTTTGTTCTTTGGGTGCCAATGAAGAGATTCTCTCCTAAATTCCTTAGCCCAAAATAAGAAGAATTCCAAATTCTGAGTTATCTGTATAACATAAATGCATCAAAGATTTCCCTCCCTCGCTCCTCTCACACACCTACAAAACCACACAATTACACAGAAATGTTTGGCAAAAGGAAATTTTAAATTCAATTTTAATATAATTTAAAATGAAATTAAACAGAAATACGGAATCAAATGATAATAAAGTATGCATATCAAACATAGTCTCTTTGCAACCTATTCAGGGTGGAAATGATCATGTTTGTGACTTTTGCATGCCTATTAATCACCCCAAAACAGCCCAGACTATGACTTCTTTGATTCTGGAATGTGAGGAGAAGGAGAATGCACTCTTGCAATGAATTAAAAGTCAAGGGAAAATAAAAAAAGAAAATATAATTAGTATTTTTTTTCATTTAAGCCCCAGGAGGTTCCAAGTAAACACAGAAAAAAAATGTTGTTTTTATGTGACAGGTGTTGTGTATGGAAGAGAAGGCAGTGAAAATTCTACTATATTCTTCTTCTCTACTTAATCATAAAGCCAGGCAAAGACATTTCTCACAGAGAAAATGGAAAAATGTCTGTTCTGGTTCTGCTTCTTTCAAGTTGGCTTCCCGTATTGACAAGAAAAGTTGGTAGTGGGGGTAAAATTCCAGTTGATGCAGCGATAGTCTCCTTTGCGGGCATCTGGTGTTTACGGCACTAAAGTGCCCACAGACACCCCATTCGTTTCTCAAAAGGTTCCCTGTCCTTATAGAATTTCATTATAATGATTTTTAAAATGTTCTTTAGATGATATAAATTAATTGGTAAGTTGTCACTCATTAATTTGCTTTCTGGGAAATGGGTATTCTGTAATTGACTATGCCCATCTGGGCTCATAAGCTCTGTGTAGACTAGAAATCTATTCCCCCACCTGTCAGTGTTCCAAAGAAACTTCCCCATTTCATTCAGCACTCACAGACAAAGTTCATCCAAGTAAGAACGGCCACCACTTTTGCATATTTTTGAGACTTTTCACACATGCATTCACAATTCTAGACTTGTCCACTTGCATAGGATCAAGATCATAGGATCTATCGGCCCTATTAGGATCAGGCTAGAAAATCAGCTCCCCAGGGAGACCAAAACTATATTTTTTGAGGTTAGAGTATAATAAACAAATCTTACAACTGTGATTGTCTTACAGCTCCCCTTCTTATACTCCAGTGAATCAAGTAGATATTTGCCTGAATGGCTTGCAGATATTGTCTTATTTGCCAGGAATTAAAGATTGTTTCAGCTCTCTTTATCTAGGCAACAGTTGTCCCAGAGGTGGGCTGCACTTACTGTCACAATGGGTTCGCTGGTTGTGAGTGTGTGCAACTGATCAACAGTTCAATGGTCAAGAAGGCAGATCCAGCGGACGTGATGGAGTACTAACTCACAACAAGACACTTAAGATGTTCTGGTCATCCACTATATAGCAGGAGAGGTCTCCAGCCATAATAGCTCTCTGTGCCTCTGGACTAAGATGCCTTCTGCCAAAGGAGTGGAACTGTCCCATGCAATGTCTGTTCCACTTAAAACTCCATCACACACAGGTTTCTGTTGTGCAATGCAGTTTATATCTAACTAGCTCTCAGCACTATCACATACAATATCATTTCACATGTGTTATCATTACAGATTATTCCTAACATTTGCAGATCTCAGATGCTTTCATCATGCTGTTTAAATGACTGCAAGTATGGTGCTCACAGTGGACCTTTATTGCTTATTCTGAGGTAGGCAATAGCTGAATCATTGCTCCAGAGTGGTTCACACCACGGTGATTGCTAAAGAATTTGATTTTTTTAAAAATGTTTACAACTATTAACAAACACCTTGAGAAATCTAAAAGGCCTTCTTTTCACCATAGCATCAGATCAATATTTCAGAATGTAGTCAATGAAAGCAGTATATTATAGTGTATTGATATCTCAGTAAATTCTGTGAGTGTTGCATAGTAGCAACTTTGTGAGAATAGCTATAAACACTTTATGATTAGGTGATATTTCTAGTTCCCTAACCTAAAGAGTGACAAAATTGTCTTTGGATCTCAAGTTTAGCTTTGGGACCAATTATGCTATCATGATAAATTTATTTGTTATGAAAGAAACTAGAGATCAGTCAATAAAAGCATTTTTACAAAGAACAAAGATCTACACACTGGAAGCATAACGGAACAGATCCTAAACCAATGGGATTTTATTAAAATTTTAAGACAATGCTGATTGAACAGAGACATATAAGTGGAAAGCATTATTAGAGAGCTGTCTATTATATTTGACATTACATCCAGTGTTGTTTTTTAATGTCATTTTATTGGGAAAAAGTGCCGGAATGTGAGCACAAGTTAAGTAGAATTTCAATAAAAGCACTAGATAACACAAGAATCTATAGCTCTCTTTCCAATCTAGGGATTTACAAATTCAATAATCCCCATTTTCCCTTTTCTCCTAAATGGCATTGTACTTTTCTAATTAGTACAGGTCTGTGATTAGTTTGCAATTTAGGGGTCTTTGGGGGCTCACAGCTCCTGCAAAATCAATATTTCTGTACCAATTGCACCTTTACCTAGATTGGGCAGCTGTTTAGAACTTTAGACAATCACTCATGCTTTTGTTAAGGCATAGTATAGACTATTGCAATAAATGGGGCCATAGAGTGGTCCATAAACCACTTGGAAGCTGAACTGGTCCATAATAGCATGCCACCAGCCATTATGGGCATGAGGATGAAGATTCATTCTCTGAGCTTGTGGAACCCACAAGCTCAGAGAACAAACCTTCACCCTCATCCTATACCTGAGCGACAGATATTTGCCACTATTGCATTATGGGCATGTCCAGTCAGGTCCATGAAATATCTCTGCTCCATTAGCTGCACTAGTTAATAGAAGGCTTCCAAGTGTAATTCAAGGTGTTGTTCATTCCTATAAAACCGTTCATGATATAGGGCCTAGTTTTCTAAAGCAGTGTTTCTCAACCTTTTCTTTCTTTTTGCCCATGGCTTCCTTTACTGGATATGGGTCAATAACTTGTACATTTTGAGGGGTCCTTGGTATACTCTTAGCTTGTTTTCTTGTAGATGTTTAGCTTGTGTTCTTGTAGATGTTTCATTACCCAACTAGGCAACATCAGCAGTGCTAGTAAGGAGTGCAGTTTGCTGTAAGTTTATATTCTGGTGGCTTGCCCTGTCAGTGTTGGTTTTCAGTGTTAAATTTTTCTCTCATCAAGACAATATTTGCTGTATAATACATTTTTCTAGTGGTCCCTGTTACATGTTTTTCATCTGTAACTACCCCTGAAATCTGCTGTGGCCTCCAGATGGAGAACTACTGAGCTAAAGGACTGTCTTCTGTGGTTTCTGCCTGGTTGTATGATTGGGCAGAGTTGTCGTGCTCCAGAGCCATCCCTTAAGCAGTTCCGCCTGGCAGATTCTAGGAAGTGTGCCTACTCTGTCATAGCTCCAGTCCTCTGGAACACCACACCCCTGAGAGTAATGAACAGAATTGGGAAAGACCTTGGACGTCTTCTAGTCCAACTCAAGCAGGAGACCCTATACCAGGGGTGTCAAACTGGCAGCCCGTGGGCCAGATGAATCATGCACAAGCCATGCCCACTCCACCTGTGAAGGGGGAAAATGTCACGATACATCATGTGACAGCAATGTGATGCCAAGAGTATGACACCTGTGCCGTATACCATTTCCAATAAATGGTTGTACATTTTTTTTTGTTAAAAACATCTGGTGATAGAGCACCCACAACTTCTGAAGGCAAGCCATTCCATGGAGTAATTGTTTTCACTGCCAGGAAATTTCTCATTGCTAAGTTGGGATATACGTGGCCCCTACACTGGCCATATTTAAAAGAGCTTTGAAGACTTGGCTCTTTCCCCAGGCCTTTGGTTAGAGCAGATAAGAGGGCCTTTATATAATAAATTATTAGTCTTCATCTGGACCTTTGGGTTTTAAACTGTATTTTAGAATTGCTTCAGCTGTATGCCACCCAGAGTCTTTACAGAATTGGACATTCTTATAAATTTAATAAAATAAAATTATGAAACGAAGTGGTAGAGTTAATTAGTGCCATGGCTTCACATAATTGCAAGACATCAAATTGGGGAAAACTTAGTGGAGCGGCTCTCCAATTACAACTGTTTCCTTACCATAAAGAGCTTCAAGGCTGAAGAAATTAGACTCAGGAATTCAATTTATGTGACATTTCCCAAATATTTGTGATTTGAACATCTACTGTGAGATCTAGCAACAACTGACAATGAGCAATTGGTTATTGATATGATGCTTGCTTAGTTTGTCATTTATTGATTATAAATCAGAAAAAAAATGTAATTCAGTTGTTGGTCATCTAACCATCCGAGATGGACTGTCATTTGTCTTGATTTTCTGTTTATTGCATTTATTTTGAAGCTTATTTAGACTAGTAAATTCTCCTCCAAGGTATAAGTATTCACTAGAGTATGTAAACACACTGCTTCATTTTGATCTTGAAATCTCATTGATTTTTTTAAATCAAATAATCTGGACATAGACTGGAAGTTTGGATTAATAATACATAGTAAAATTTGTTTGGCTGGAGGAGATGAGCCTACATGCATCCCTTTATTGTTTGAGAAGAAGGGTGTTGAAAGCCAATTGAAAATTTGCCTGAAAGAAATTGCCAAAGTAATTGCCAAAGTTACTGTACAAGTAATCCACACTTAATGGCTGCAATTGGGACTGGCAATGCAGTCATAAAGTGAAATAAAGTAAAAGAGCATCAGTGGGGCAGTGGTTCAATGCAGCACTGCAACTTATCTCTGCTGACATGTTTAGCAGGTTGTCAGATAGAATCTCAATAGGCTCAAGGTTGACTCAGCATTCCATCCTTCTAAAGGTCAGTAGAATGAGGATCAAGATTGTTTGGGGGCAATCTGCTGACTTTTTAACTGCTTGGGGAGTGTTGTAAAGCTCTGATAAGCAGTATATAACATCTGAGTGCTATTGCTATCTCTGTTGTAAG
>JANHGC010009956.1:180745-191183 GCA_027560395.1 Boaedon fuliginosus | reverse complement strand
CTTCCCTGGACCCGGCTGTTTTGAACAACTTTCGGCCAGTCTCCAACCTTCCCTTTTTAGGGAAGGTTGTTGAGAAGGTGCTGGCACTTCAACTCCTGCATACCTTGAAGGAAGCTGATTATCTAGATCCCTTGCAGTCTGGATTCAGGCCCAGGTACAGCTCATACAACATCACCAGGTACTGATGTTGCCCCCACCGCATTCCAAGAATTGCTTATTATAATTTCTTAGCTCCAATTTGAGTCCCTATCATCCCTGTATATTCCTAAATGATTGTTCCCAGCACTGCTCACCACCAGTAGGTCCTGTGAGGAACAGTAGTTCCGGCTAAGAAAGGATCACTTATTGAGCGGGAACAACTTAATCTGAGAAGGTTGTAAGCTATACACGAAAGAAGCAAAATTCTGGCCAAGTAATATTTGGATCCTTTACAGGGAAGAGTTCTAAGGGTGTTTTTCAAGGTTTCAGCTGGAATATCATTGTCTGTATCATTTCAAATGGAACAGGCAATTTTATTTAGAAAAATATGCTGACTTAAAATGTACTTGATTTGCTATTTAATGAAGAAGAATAAATACCAAAGATCAATTTCCCTTTAGTTCATATTTAAAACTCTCAAACTGTTTATTTATGTTGCCTGCTTTTCATATATCAACCCTCACCTTCATTCGCCTTCTAGATTTTCTTTTAAGTCTTTCTTGTAGTCTTCTGCACATGTTCAATGAATATTCATGGACCTTTCACATTTATGCTGCTATATACAGCTTATAGTTCTTGCCTCTACAATTTGCAGTGATGATTACATTGCCAGAAAATGGGTGTAAATTTGTTCAGCCGAGAAGAATCTGGATCATATCAGTGTAGAAAACACACTTCAAAATGGATATGGGGCAGAGGCTGGAAAGAAAGGGGAAGATGAATTTGCTGTCTTGGATAAAATTTAGCAGGTATGCTGAAAATTGAGTTTGTTTCCGCAGAATTAGAAATTCTGGTTGGGTAATACTTAGTCAACTTGGTTTATTTTTAATAGCTGAGTGGAATCAAATCTGGTACATACTTGGATGGAACCCACTAAAGGTTTTATTGCACTCTCTAGTTAGCCTGTGGCTACACAAGAACAACTATTTTTCAAGACAAAAAAAAAGATAATATCAGCTTTTATTCTCTCTCTCTGCAAATCTGGCTTCCATAATTTAAAAATATTATTTTCTTCTTATATTGCTTTGAGAGTTCTTATCTATATTGGAGCAATTTCCCACCATCCCATCATTTTTCCAGTCATATGAAGTAAAAAGGTTTCACACAGTGCAGTTTAACCTCAAACTCTAGGTTAGAGTGGAATTAAAAACAAAAAAGAACCCAAGAAGGCTGACAAGCCTGATTGCCAAGCGAACAACAGCTTCATTTTAAAATCCATTGACTTTTAATCCTTATGCAAGGAAGATTGGGCATCTGATAATTTATTTATTTATTTTGTTTTATTAGATTTATAGCCCACCTCACTTCGCCGGTCAGGGGGAACTCGAGGAGGCTTGAGTATGTTTTTTTTTTTGACTATAATACATGTATTAATGACTTTAATACATCACTTTTTTTTCTTTGTGAAAACTAACTGTTACAAAAAGGAATAATAATTGAAACTGATCTATGGAGAAGGTGGGGGAATAGGTTATCCCGGAATCCTGATTAAAATTGCTAATAATTCCTGCAGTAAATCATTTGTTAAGCAGAAAGATGCTGTCGTGAATTTAGTCTGGGCCTGAGACATAGTCTCAGAAGAGAGGCGGGGTATAAATTTAATAAATAAATAAATAAATAAATAGTAAATGAACTAAAGAAATGGTGGAGGCAGGAGACATTCATAACTCCAGGATGGAATACTTCACAGAGTAAATGACTTTTGATAAAGCCTATCCAGCTGTTCATAACGATATTGTCCAGTGGTGAGTTTCTAATTTATTTACTACTGGTTCTGTGGGCGTGGCTTGGTGGGTGTGACTATGCAATCATGTGACTGTGTGGTCCACCGCACCACCACTCATGCCCCGTTTTTTGCCTAGAAAACCACCCTAAAGCCTGCTGGCAGCCAAATAGGTGTGTGTGGAGACTCTTGGAAGAGGCGGGAAAGGCAGGGGCAGGGCCAATGAGAGTTGATATTTGCCGGTTCTTCGAACCAATCAAAATTATCGCTACCAGTTCTCCTGAACCTGTCAGAACTGGCTGAATACCACCTCTGATATCGTCCCTCCTCGCTTGTTTCAACAACCACTTAGAATAGAATGAGCTGGAAGGGACCTTGGAGGTCTTCTAGTCCAGCTCTCTCCTCAAGCAAGAGTATCTATACCATTTCAGATAAGTGATTGTCTAGACTCTTCTTAAAAACATCCAGTGATGGAGTGCCCACAATTTCTGCAACCAAGCTGTTCCACTGGTTAATCATCCTCATTGTTAGGAAATTTCTCCTTAATTCCAGGTTGCTTCTCTCTTTGATTAGTTTCCAACCATTGTTTCTTGTCCTGGCCTCTGGTGCTTTGGAGAATAATTTGTCCCCCTCTTCTTTGTGGCAGCCCCTCAAATATTGGAATACTTCTACCATGTCATCCCTAATTCTTCTTTTCTTTAGATTAGCCAAACCCAAATCCTGCAGCCATTCCTCATATGTTTTAGTCTCCAGGCCTTTGATCATCTTAGTTGCTCTTTGAACTTTTTCCAAAGTCTCAACATCTTTTTTGTAGTATGGTGACCAAAATTGATTGCAGTATTCCAGGTGTGGTCTTACTAGGGTTTTATAAAGCAGCACTAATACTTCACGTGATCTTGATTCTATGTCTCTGTTTATATAACCCAGGATTGTATTAGCTTTTTTGGCGGCAGCTACACACTGCTGGCTCATATTCAAGTGATCATCCAGTAGGACTGCAAATCCTCAACTGGAACCATCTCTGTGGACAAAATGAAGAAACAGTATTGCATTATTGCAACATAAGCTCTTCCACTTTCATATGGTGTGCAATGTGCATTGTTGCTTTCGTCATTTGCTTCTCATCTGACTCTCCATTCAGATGCTCCAGTTTTGATAGATGACCTACTTGCCTATTTTTATTATTAGATTTTTGGGATAATGTTTTGCTTTCTTATCAAGGCAATTCAGGACAGATTTATAGATAACCAGGATCCTGACATGGTAAGGATCCCTGCAGGAGGAGTGAATAATGGAAAAGCTCTCCTACTCTTGTCTTTGATCTGAGAAGGCAGATGCAAAAGGAGGTCCCAACAGAGTTTTAGTCCATTTTTAACAATGAACAATAGAATGTTTCTATTTAGCATATACTGAAACATTAGTCACTGAACTAATTAGTTCAAGTTATAACTAATAAATTAGATTAAGAAAATTATCAACACTAAAACATCTGCATTCATTATCACAGCAGAGGTCTTGGGGAGGTTTTTTTGCTTGAGCAAAAATCAGATTCAAGAAATCGCTGTCTTGTAAATAATTATTGTACAAATATTTTATAGAAGCATTCTATAATGCTTCTTGTCTCCCTTTTTCAAAATAACCACGTAACTGCAGATGTTGTCTTTCTGCGTGTTTCCATTTTTCACAGTGACATATTTCCATTTTTTACAAAGTGACAGCTGCCACGGATAGCCTTTTTTGTAGTTACTTCTTTGGAAATGTGAATCTCACTAATGTCAGTGGAATGTCAGCAGGTTGGATAAAGGATTACTCCTGAAGGTTTGATAAGAATTGTTTTCATCTCATAGAACAATTCTTTTGAGCCAGTTTTAGCCCTTCTATGACGTTTTTTATCCACGTTTGACCCTTTTTGAGATTGTTTGACCTTTAAAGCCATAAAAAATTTGGAATGAGCATAGCTGACAAAATACATATTTCTCTGATAGTTTCAACTCACAGCAAAGCCTTCCTCCACAATTGTTCTATATTCTTCAGGTGTTCATTTCAGCCATCTATCTTGTGGATCTCCTCCTCCTCTGAATGGGTACATGATATGCCAATCTTATGACAGTTTAATTCATGTTTCCCCCACCTCAGCAAATGTGTGGACTTCAGTGCTCAGAATTCTTCAGCCAGTGTCCTCCCCTGAAGAACTCTGGGAACTGTAGTCCCTAGATCTTAAATTGCTCACATGGAGAAACACAGGTACAGCTGAATGTTAAATAAACTTTTATTTGCCAAGTAGTTTAATAGATGATGATGAAGCTGCTCCACCAATCATGGTTTCTGGTTTAAAATTAATGTATTGTCACTAAATATTTAAACAGTATTTTAAAAAGTGCAACATGTATTTTGAGATTGTATATTGCTGGAAATTGTGCAGCACAAGTGATGCATATGTATTTTAGTTTAGCTTAGTTTATTCGATTTATACCCCGCCTCATTTCCCCGGTCAAGGGAAATTTTAAACACATAAATGAGAAGAATTGTTCTTGCATTACTTCCTTTCTCAATAGAAGATACTTGTTATTAATTTTCTCCATTTCAGCTTGGAGAGCTAGGTAACAAAATCCCCTGATTTTGCTCATCCCTGCTTTTTGTTTACTTGTTATGTTCTCTTATAATTTTGTAATTACTAAAATACATTACCTAGGCAGTTTCTACCACATTTTCAAGAAGCACTTTGCGTATATGAATATAGCTGTTTCAGTATGTTTTTGTACCTTCAGGAACAGATTAATTTTATGAGGTTAAATGGTAAATTGGTCTGCTAATCAGTATATTTTGTCAATTAATACAACGTATAATTTCAGCTTTCTCAAAACGATAGTCCTTGATTTTAGAAATGGTACTGTAATTCTGAAAATGGTAATACATCTTACTTACATTTTATGTTAGTACATCTTAGTACCTCAAGAGTCGTGGTGGCACAGTGGTTAGAATGCAGTATTGCAGGCTAATTCTGCCAACTGGTAGCCGTTCGATCATGACTGGCTCAAGGTTGACTTAGTCTTCCATCCTTCTGAGGTTGGTAAAATGAGGACCCAGATTGTTGGGGGGCAATATGCTAATTCTGTAAACTGCTTAGAGAGTGCTGTAAAGCACTATGAAGCTGTATACAAGTCTAAGTGCTATTGCTATTAGTTCCAATTAAATTAATGAAAACAGTGTTTCTCTGCATGAGAATTGGTCCCTCAAACAGAATTCTTGTTAAATGACTGCCCAGTTCTCAAAAGTATCTTCTTTCAAATCTGAAACTCTCCACTTCAGTTTAATCTATTTCCCCCTTGCAAACATTTAGTCTTTACTAGTAATTCCTGGTCTCAGGGTATGTACAATGTACTAGCTGGAGCGTGCTCTATACCCAGACTATTACAACACTCCCTGCTCATATTTTTAAAATTGCTTTGGTCCAGAGTCCTCCTAATAGATTTTTAAAGTTCAATACCAACCAGTCTCCTACAGTGCTGTTCTTTTATATAGCTTTTAAACTACACTTCTATTTCTTTCTCACTAGGTAACATTTAGAATGCTGTTTTGATGAATTCCTGTTGATACTAATGGGAGGAACTCTGTGTATTTTTATCTCTTCTCCTGTAACACCTGAATAATGCAGGCAAACGTCTATTCCTAGGAATAATGAAAGAAACCATATTTTTTGTAGATTTATGTTAATTGCCCTCATAGGAATCTTCCTTACAAGGATCTAGGAATTATTTCTTTCCTTGCTACTTTTCACTTAAAACCGTTTTCAGTTCATTTCCTCTTTTGCAAAATTTATTGTCTTTTATTATATACAGTATGTGAATTTATTGCTCCTTTGGAATTATTTATTGATAATAGAAAAAGGATAACCATGTTTTAGTGTTCTCTTGCAGATTTCTTAAATGTCACTCAAATGTCCTTTTTTTCTGTGTGATCCTCTTCTCCTCCTTTCATTATAATTTTGAAAAGAAGAATGGGAAAGGAGAAAGGAGAGGAGGAGGAGAAGAGGGGGTGGTGGAGGAGGAAGAGGCTGTGCATGTTTTTATTCAGTTGTGGATTACTATATCTCCAGTCAAAATTCTCTAGAAAACTCTGAATCATGAGTCTTTCTGTTTAAACCTAAGTGTATAGTCATTCATATATACCCCAAGTTCTTCTCTGCAGTCTCATCATGGTGGGGAGAAAAGAGTTGTAGGAGGGTTTGAGCAAAGAACATCAGGAGTTTATGCCAATAATATATACAAGTATTCCTCATTTAATGATAATTGGGATGGAAATTTCCATCACTTAGTGACACAGTTGCAAAGCACAACATCCCATGACAATGCCACTTAACGATAACCATTTTGGAACTTCCAGTTGCTGTTGTTAAGTGAATGCCACAATGTTAAGCAGTGACAATTTGCCACCTCATGCTGGATTCCCCATTGACTTTGCTTGTCAGAATCTGGCAGTGAAGTTTGCAAAGGAGCATCATGAGACCATAGGTTGCTCTATTGTCCTAATTGTGAGCAAGTTGCCAAGCACCCCAATCATGATCATGTGACTGCGGGGTTGCTGTAAGAGCTGCAACATATGAGGATTGTCATAAGTATTTCTCATTCAGCACTTTTCTAACTTCAAACAGTCAGTGAATCAGTGGTCATTAAATTCAGGTCCTTGTTTTTTCTTGTCTGTTTCCATCTATTATTGATGTTATAATTCTGCTTCTTGTGTCTTGTAAAAGTTATCTGAGACTCTTTGTTAAGTTCCTTCCTGAGATTTTTATCTTTCTTGGCTTCTCGATTCTTCTTGGCACTTTTCACAATTTGTTCCACTAACCACTTTGCTTTCTTCTGTTTCTTTGTCTTTGGCATTCTCTTTTCACATTCATCCTTAATGACTTCTTTAAATTCATTTCATAATTTCTCTGGTTCTTTATCAATGAGGTTTCAAGTGATTCCGGATGTTCTTCTTCAAAATGATTAGTCTGTGTTCAAGGTCCTATTGTGAAACTGGTTGGCTTTCTTCCTCCTCTTCAACTTAATTTGGAACTTGCACGTTAGCAGTTCATGATCTGTTTCAAAATCACAACTGGCCCTGTCCTTGTTGCAATAATTCAGTAATTCCTCCACCATCTTTTAGCAATATTACAGTTGATTTGATTTTTATGGACTCCATCTGGAAATGCTCAAGCATAGACGTGTCGCTATGGTTGTTTGAAGACAGTGTAGGCTGTGAGGAAATCACGAGAGTGGCAGAAATTGTTAAGTCAGTCTTCTGTTCAATTTCAGTTTCCTAAGCTACACAATTTCCTCTACATGTCTACAAGAGTTCCCCTTGACCGGGGAAGAGAAGCGGGGTATAAATCTAAATAAATAAATAAATAAATAAATAAATGTCCTCTTTCATGAAATGGAATGTTCAGCATCCAAGTAGCACAAGTAGCACATCTTGCTTGGATGTTCTATCCATTTTAAAGTGAATTTGATTATAAGAAGAAAAGCTTCTGCTTTTCATGCATTTTTTTTATTTATTTGATTTATACCCCGCCTCTCTTCCCCAGTCACAGGTAACTCGAGGCAGCATTGATGTCTGGAGAATAAAATTGGATGATCGTCATATTAAAGGGTTGTCCAAGTAGTCTCATTGATCAGTCATTAATTGTATTGTAACCAAGTACCGGTCTTGCAATACCTTTTCTAGCTATAAAATCAATGAAATCCCTTTTTGTTTTCTTTTTTAAAATATAGTATCTTGAAATCTGTATTCTATTTTTCTATAACCATTTTCATAGAGAAAATCTGTCTGTTGGTCACTAAGAGTCGACACTGACTTGATGGCATACAATCATTCAATCAATAGTCACTCACAGTTTATAACCTGTCTTGTCAAAGCATAAAGGGATTTTTTTCTAACCATGTAGATAGCATGAAAGGTCTTCTTCATAATACAGACATTGAAGCAATACCTGAAGGGATTTGTGGGTACTTACTTTAAACTCTAAGTTTTTTAGGTTTATTTATGGAAGACTTGTCAGGCATCCAAAAACAACAAAAAATATATATAGTTTTAATAAATGTCACCTCCAGAGCTCGATTATAAACATTTCCCACACAAAGAACCTATTTAGTTTATTTATACTGGATGTCTGAATCACACGAATCATTAAAGAAAGATACAAATTTTAAGATTGGATTACTGTAATGCGGTCTACATGGGGCTGCCCTTGAAGAGCACTGACAAGCTCCAATTGGTCCAGAATGTGGCCGCACAAGTAATAATGGGTGTACCTCGGTACACCCATATAACAGGGTACCTAAGAAACCACCTTCTGCCACCTCATGCCTCCCAGTGCCCAGTTAGATCCCACAGAGTTGGCCTGTTACAGGTCCCATCAGCTAAACAATGTCAGCTGGCGGGTCCCCGAGCTAAGGCCTTCTCTGTGGTGGCAGTCTGGAACCAGCTACCCGTGGAAATCTGAACCATTCCCAGTTTGCTGGCCTTCCGCAGAGCCATGAAGACCTGGCTCTGTTGGCAGGCATGGAATTGATGACCCCTGGAGGAGTGACTGTTGTATGATTGGTGGTTGATTGTCGATGTTAATTTTTAATTGTATTATTTATAATGGTTTTAAATATGTTTTGTAGATATTGTATTTTTTTATCCTTGTAAGCCGCCTCAAGTTCCCCTTGACTGGAGAAGAGAAGTGGGGTATAAATTGAATAATAATAATAATAATAATAATAATAATAATAATAATAATAATAATAATAATAATAATAATAATATCCTATTTTTTGAAAAAGAAAACAAAAACATGGGAGCCTCCAACTATATAGAAGAAGCTGAATTAGGATTTCACATTTGAAATGCCACTATGAAAGAAATTCATTTTTTCCAGCTGTGGAAAATGTTCCTTAGGCGTACAAGAAAATGATCTTCATGTAAAGAGGGATTTTGATCCCATCAACATTTCTCCCACTGTAGAAGACTTCTACCTGTGCATTCCAGAAGAAACTTTGTAAAGTTTTCTAAATGAATGCATGACTGGTGGGGGAGGGGGCAATTTCTGCTACTTCTCCACCTGTGAGCAGAGCAAGTTCACAGAGTCTTGTAATCCCTATGACAAGAGCATTTTACATGGAAGAAGAGGTGAAAAATCTTTAGTCCTGATGACCTCCGTGCTATATTAATGGAAGTGTGATATGACACCTCCCACTCGCATCCATGTCTATAGCAGAAGATTTACAGCAAATACGTCCCCTAACAGGGGAAATGAGGCGGGGTATAAATCCAATAAATCCAATAAAAATAAATAAATAATGCTTTGTTTATGCCACTGGATGTAAGAAGGCTCTGTGAGCCCCATTGTAGATCCAGCTATGTATGTAAAAAATACTACTGTGCAATTTTTTTGCCAGCATGCAAAAGCATTGAATCCAAGAATAGTCAGCACAGCTTTGTAGAATCTCTCTCTCTCCTGTTAATTAGATGTATGAGCCTAATAATGTAATAATCCTTCTATATTTGTTTAAAATAACCTTAGCCTCTAATTCATGCTCCTGTATAGCTCAAATATGAACCTTGTTAATAAGTATTTAAACTAGAATACATTATTAACATGATCAAATTTGGAGACAAAATTTGTGCAGTTATTTGTTACAACTATTTGCATGGTAATTGTAGAGCTGCCCTTTAAAACCTTTTAGAAGTCATGGAAGGATGAAGTCGGTTGGAATGTTGCTTGTTGCTAGGGTTGGGTTTCTACCAGTCTAACAACCAGTTTGCTTGGTGTGGGCATTTTGCGTGTGTGTGATGCAAAGCATGTACACACCAAACGTGATTGCACATGCATCACTTTGGGGCCAAAAATCAGCTGATCAGCTGATTTCTGGGCTTAATGTGATGCACACGCAGTGCGGGCTGCACACACATCAATTTAGGCCTGAAAATCAGCTTATTTAGCTACTGATTTGGCTGAACCAGTTGCTAAATTTAGTGGTACTTGTAGCTAAATCAGCTGTTTTTCAGACCTGAGGTGATGTGCACGCAGCACGTGCTGCATGCACATCAAATTAGGGCCCAGAATCAGCTGATTTAGCAACCGGTTCAGGTGAACTGAGAGCTTAATTTTAACAAACAGTTTGCTGAACCGGTAGATATTTTAACAACTGGTTTGGTTGAAAAGGGCCAAACCAGTAGAAAACCAGCCCTGCTTGTTGGTATGAAGATTCCAATTGATCTATTAGATTAATGAAGTCCATAAGGATGGGAAAAGTGGCATCTGAGTCATTAAATAACTATTAATGATGAGCCTCGGTGACGCAGTGGTTAAATGGAGTACTGCAGAGTCTCTCTGCTGACTTGTTCAGCAGGTTGTCAGATCAAATCTCACCAGGCTCAAAGTTGACTCAGCCTTCCATCCTTCCAAAGGTCAGTAAAATGAGGACCCAGATTGTTTGGGGGAAATATGCTGACTCTGTAACTGCTTGGGGAGTGTTGTAAAGCTCT